>JBCNJP010005444.1:0-87062 GCA_039602395.1 Deinandra increscens subsp. villosa
TTATAAATAAAGTTTCAAATACATACGCAGCGGAAATAATAATTATCCTGGCACTAGCCACGTGCCTTACAAATTCATGGTTTTATAAATCCCCAATTTAAGTTAAATCAAAATGAGAGTCTTCACGTGCCATGCCAACCCGTTCCGGATACTCCTTAGCGATCTGCAAAAGTTTAAACCACGCAAGTGTCAACCTAACGGTTGGTGAGTTCACAGTGGGCTTGTCATGCATTGGCCCGGTCTCATAATCATAATTCGTATCAAGATGTACTTACAAAATATTTATTTGTGAAAAGCAATGCTCGTAATTAATTCTTAGTTTATAAATGGTTTGTCCGTGACCACGTCATCGGGTATGTACTAGTTCCGTAAAGTTAAAGGACTCAACCGATATCGCGGGTAGCTAATCCGTTGTTCCATGCTCTAAGGAAGTTTGTACCAAAGCTGACTTATTTTGTGGGGGCCGAGCCATCCCGTACGGTGCGGACATAGTCATCGCGGTTTTTGCCTCCCCCGTGTCCTCCCCGGGACCACGGTCAAATAGGCTGATATTGTTCCTCCGTGCACTCCCCGTGCCACGGGGCGGAGTTTGTCAAACTCCAGTAGATCTACCCAACATCCCCTCGCTTTACAATTAATGGCACAATTTTAGTTGAGGACTTTTAAGTTATAAGGCATCCTTAGAAAACATGTGATATCATGTGGTTCAGACTTTAACCTACACTAGCCATATTAAAACGTTTTCAGTTTTATTTCAGAAAAATGGTTTGTTCAGAGTTCACAAGTGTTCCCATAAAACACTTCAGTTCATCAAGTGGGTGCCGAGCATCCCGAGTTCTCAAGTTTATCAGTGAGGTGCCTAGCACTCTCGAGTTTAATCAGCATTGTTTTTCGTTAAGTTATTTGGTGTGGCCCAAACAGGCCCACGGTAAACGGGTTAGTGACACTCACCTTTGGTTGCACTGCTACGCTTCAAATAATCCAAATATTGTTGTTTAACGAAGACCTAGAACACGTTTAGGTCTTAAGTATTAGTTTCGTGTCTAATCTTTACTTAACGTTACTATGGCCCATAACATAGCACGTTGCAACTATGACTCGACATACCGACACACGACACCAATGGTTGATCATAAACAAGGGTTCATACGAATCAGATATCAAACATATTTCATCATGGTAAAATCATGCAAGTCATGGCATAACACTTAAGCAATTTCACAAGTTTGGTTTTTAGGTCAGGTCTTAGTTTCGCTAGCATAGTTTCGCTAGGCAGTTTCGCTAGGTGCACGGGCAGCACTTTCGCTAGGCAATGCCCGGTGACACAGTTTCGCTAGGCTAGTTTCGCCCGAAACTGCTGACGCAGTTTCGCTAGCCTAGTTTCGCCCGAAACTGGTTTGAACTTTCGTTCAGGTATTTCGCTCGGTAATTTCGCCCGAGCTGGTCTGGTCAAGTTTCCCGGCGACACTATAGTTTCGCTGGTCAGTGTCGCTGGAAGGAGATGTAATTTCGCTAATTAGTTTCGCCCAGAAAACAGCAGTTTCGCTGGTCGCGAAAAACCCACGGATTTGCCTAAAAATCAACCTAACAGCTTCTGATCATACATGCAATTCATTATCTAGTATCCCTAGGCATTTACCAACATAAATCAAGCAACTTTAACACGTTTAACATGCATTTCAGCCCTCAAATCTCCAAAACAAGTTCAAAACCCTAAAATGGTTCAATTTGCACAAATCTCTAACATGGATGGATTTTAGACGTAAAGTTGACAACTTTATTACAGATCTAGCATTCCTAAACAGCATTCTAGCAGATCAAGCAGTTTCATGATGATTTGAGCATACTTTAAGAAGAAAACATGTAGAAAAGCATAAAAACATAGTTTTGGGACTCACGGTTGATTCTAGAATCGATAGATGGGATAAGATGATGGTCTAGAGGCTGGGATCTTGGTCTCTTGATGGTATTCTCGGCTGACCAGGTTCCAGAGGAGTGTATGTGTGTGTTGGTTGTGAAATGAGGCAAATGGAGAACTAGGGTTTATTAAGTTTATTTATACCAGGGGCTAGTTTCGCTGGCAGTTTCGCTGGCCGGCGAAACTGGCTCTGATCTCGGGTACATTGATCAGTCAAGCTTGCTACCGGGCGAATCTGTAGTTTCGCTCGGTAGTTTCGCTGACTACCCAATTTAGGCAATTTTCACATAATCAAGCATTTACAATTAATCATGCTATTCACAATACTAAGTCATGTATTTAAATCACATTGCACATAAAGATAATCAGTGATGAACACATAACACATATGGACGGGTTCGGTGATCAACCAAGGGTCGTGGACGTATTCGGCCTAGTTATGCATTGGTTACTAAGTTAACACTTATAACGTAACTAACGGGTTTGTCTAACGGAAGTTAACCTTGAAATTCTCGGGTGTCACATCATTCCCCTGAAATTGGAATTTTCGTCCCGAAAATTATTCTTGTGTCGTAGCGTTCGCAGCATCAGCTGTCGTCGTTGCTATCGTCGCTGGGAAAGAAAGCAAAAAGTTTTAGGGTTGTCACAATCACCATAAAAATCACATTTTTATCATCAAGATGCAAACTTTATATGTCTAATCACGAGATACATGCATATTATCATCATATTAACATCAAAGAACCTCAAATCTAACATAAAGCTAAGAACTTGATAAACTTTATTCAAAGAAAATCAAAGAAGATAACATACCCGTGAACGTATAACAATCGGGGACCAAATATAAGCTCGTTTCTTGAAATAAAACACCATACTTAAGGGTTTTTGAGCTAAGAATACTTTGGGACGATTTCTAGGTCTGATGGGATGTTTGGGAGTGCACAAATGAGGCAATTAGACTTGATGAAGAATTTATAGAGTTTTGTTAGGGTTTCTCCCCGACTGGGCTCAGATCGTGTCACAAGAGGTTGGGCCAGGAGCCTCGCGGGTTGATGTGGCTCCTTGTACAGCCTCTTGCTCGGTTTTCCTTGTTTTTCGTGCTTGTTTGTTTGTTTTTCGACTTTTTCGGCTAGAGTTTTCTATAGTGTCTTATGTTTATAAACATCTTATCACATTGCAACATGCGATATAATTAAAACAAATATAAACATGTCATATATTATAACATGTTAACACAATCAATTTATGTAACAGTTTCGCACGTAATTCACAACACATATTAGGTTTTAGTTTATCACCAACGTTTCAAGACTGCAACTTGTGTGTGATGTTTGTGAGGTTTTATAAGACTACTAGACTCTTCTAATACCTTAATTGACATACTACGTCCATATACGCATTTCCCGGTTTGTCGTTTTTATCAGTTTATCCGTTTCTAAGGGTCGGGTGCTACCCGAAGGCCCAACATGTCACATCCTTCCCTCGTCAAAGAATTTTCGTCCCGAAAATTGAGATTGCAACCACGTTGCTAAGCGTATAAGTTTCACGAGTTTAAAAGTTGCAAATCCATTGCAAATCAAGTTATCGTGTTTTACTCAACAGTAAAATAACATTCACCCAAGAGTAAAGATCATAGTTTAATAGTTTACTCAGAAGTAAAGAAAAAATTTCAGATTCTCATATCGGTTTTTCCATTATCACATGTTATGTTAAATATGAAATCATATTAAGTAATGTGTGTTGTATGTGTTGAGTTTGTAAATGAACATGTTTTAGTGGAAGTTTCTTATAGGAACTATTAATTACTAAATGATAAAACTTAGAACTCACCAGCGTAAGCTAACATTTAAGCATGCATATCAGGTAAGAAAGGAGGCCCCTTTAGTAGCAAGGGAAGGATTACGACATGAATGATGACATCTGTGTAGGAACCGGATTTAGCGACTGGCTTCTAGTTTTTATGTTATGTACTTTGTAGACATTTTCCGCTGCTGATGTAAACATTGGTTAAGCATGTAATGAAAATTATATTTCTGCTGCTTGTATGTTTCTTTCAACTTGAGCTTATGAGTAAATCCGTCGCTGTGGCGTCCCCAAGGGACGTCTTCGGGATCCAGGCGCCACCGAGCAACACATCAGACCAAAATGATTTTGGAACGTTTGTTTGAAATATAGTGCTTGTGCCACTTCTAGAAGGTGCCTATTTTTACGTTATGCAACTCCATCCTGAGCAAGGGTGTCGACACATGATGACTCATGAAGTATCTGTTTTGTAATAAAAAAAATAGGACTTAAAGGATTCAGATAGGTATTTTTTTCATTATCACTTCTCATTGTTTTAATAGAAGTGTTAAAATGTGTTTTTATTTCATTATGAGGAGCGTGAAAGTGTGAGAAAACATCCATATGATATTTTCATAAAGTAAAGCCAGGTTACGCGGGAAAAGTCATCAACAAACAAAATAAAATACTTAAAACTACATTTAGATGAAACCATACATGGACCCCAAACATCAGAATAGACTAATTCAAAGGGGAACGTAGTCCGCTTATTGATTTTAGGAGTTACGTAAATGCGTGTTGCAAACTGACATGGCTCACACTATAAGGATGATAAATAAGAGAATTCTTTTCTTGACGGAATGGAGAGACGCATAACCTAAATGACAATGAGCCTCAAAGGGATATGAGGTTGAGCAGGCTAAATAACTTGGTGTCTGAGTTTCTAGTATGTATAGTCTATCAGATTCCCTTCCTTTTCCAATAGCCTTCTTCATCGACAGATCGTGGAGGACACAAAAATTGTAACATTGGCACTCTACCCAATTGTGAAATCCAACCTGTTTTGGGATTTCTCGTTTTACCGATTTGCGAATTATTAAGTACCGGGATAATTTTCAGGTATTATAACCCAAATAATGTTTTTAAGTGATAAAATATTTAATAATAATCATTTGAAATCAAATTGGATTCCTCGAATTGAAAATAAAGCAATTACCAGTTTTTACGCGATTTCGGTACGTGATTTATCGTTTACCAAGAATCTCGTATTTGGTCATCATATATCAAATTCAACATTTTTATGATTCTAATAATCAATTACCATATAACGAGTCATCACGCACTTGATTGAGTCGCGAATCGTTGGTAAATTGCCCAAAATCGATACGTACGTCAAAACCGACCAAAAAGCATTATGTTTGATCATAATTCAATATATGGCATATTTATATTCAATTTTATTGGATTGAATGTGGTTGATATGATGGGGGTGAAAAACACAAAAAAACGGGACTCGAAAACGTCGAAAAACGAAGAAACTGGAGCGAAAACGGTAAACCCTTGATTCGGGTGTGCGTGCTCCAAGCGTATGGCTTGGAGCAACACCACTGCTAAGCGATACACTTGGCCCACTTTTTCCGAAAATTTAAACCCTATTTATCGTATCCCTGTGTACCCACAACTTTATAATAATTATCATTTCATGTTACGAATCATGTTAGTATATATCTTTACTAATGTATAAGCCTCGGGATACTTGTAATAAATATAAACACGTATAATACTCGCATACGTTTATATCTCTACATAAATTATGCTTTTAGCCCTTTTACTTTTCCGTTAACTATTAGCACACGTATTTACACGTATATATCCATCAAATGATTCAAGTATCTGTTGGGTTTTAAAGTGGGATCCGGGTTACCGATTTTAATTTTATTAAAACCGATTTAATAATTAAATTAATTCTAAATTAATTTAACAGCGGAAACGAATTAAAACGCGGATACTGTAACAGGATCAATCACCGGACACGACAAACACAGAAAAATATTTATTTAAAATAAATAAATAATTAAATTAAATATCTAAAATTTAGATATACCTTAGCGGGTTCCGAACAACCGTTCGAGACACCCGGATTCAACGGGCTCGCGCTAGGACGAACTGTGACGTCTGACTCGAACCTTCGAGACAAGTCATCGACGGCGGCATCGGCGGCGGCGGCCATGGGCGGCGGCGGCGGTAGTGGCGGCGATGGTGGTAGAGATACCACCGGTGGTGGTGACAAAACTTTCTCCGTCGGGATGGCGACCGGAACGGTCCCCACGATGATCTCATCACCGGTGACCGGAGGCGACACGGTGGCGGTGGCCGGCGGGTACAAGGGTGCGGGCCACGACAACATTACCGGACGCGGTGGCCTCGGCTGCGCCGGCAGCGCGAGGACCACCGGTCAGTGGTCGCGCGGCGGCGCGGAGGACGCAGCAGCGGCGGCGGCAGCTTGAGCCGCGGCGGCGGCTCGGGCTGCGGCTTCGGCTTCGGCTCGGGCTACGGCTTCAGCTCGGGCTGCGACGGCTTCGCTTTCGAGTCGGGCACTGATAGCGGCGAGACGGGGATCCATCGGAACTGGCGAGGGACTGTAGTGGTGGTGGTGGCGGCGATCGACGGTGGGCGGCGACGGGGAGCCGGCTTCGGCTTGGGACCGGCGCAGAGAGAGAGATTAACGAGCGCAGTCAGAGGCACTCTAGCTATGCATGGTCGCGATTCCCTTTTAATCCACCAACCGATTAGTCTGTTAATCCGGTAACAACTGATCGGTCCGTCTTTTATTTACCGAGTGATTTTGAGCTGAAAAAGTTTTGTCGTTTTAATTAAATAAATAATTAATATTCATTTAATTTAGCATCTAGTTCATTTATATCTAATTAACAATTAATTAGATTTAATAGTCCGTTGACCCGGGTGTAACTCTTACGGGTCAATATCGGTCGGGTTCGTTAATTCGTCGGGTCGGGACACTCTATTTCCAACAGTCTCCCACTTGGACTGAACGCGACAGATTAACGAGCGCAGTCAGAGGCACTCTAGCTATGCATGGCTACACCAACTAATATTGACACTTTAAGTCGTCAGCCAAAGTATATCTGATTGACAATCAAGCAGACTCATGACTTGTGCATTCATTGTCATATGTTCCTTTCTGTATAAGACATTGATGAATTATGAGACATGGACTCTCATATTTTATACATCAATTTTTGTTCTCGATACAATTCGAAGTGATCCAACAAACACACAGTAAGTTTGGGTGAGGCCTCACACTTATCACTTGGAACCAACGAGGGCGCCTTTATGTCTAACTGTTGCCGAAGCAAGAGTACAGAATCCCTTGTTGAGGCATACAGCTCCACTAAACCTCAGAGCCATTCCCAAAAATAACCGTTATGGCTGGCAGTTACGCGACAACATTAGGCTATAATCAAAGAATGTTCTTTAGTAGAAGGGAGTTCGAATATGCGTCTCAGGTATAAGGATAAATTAGAGCATGCATTAATCAAGCAAGCAAGACTTCCATGTTTGCGTTACATGATGCGAGTTACGTCCAACGTCATTCACCAATGAGGTCCGTGAGTTTGAATGTTAAACAACTTTAAGGCTCAAACAGTCACAATAGTCTTGCTTTAGTATAGCTCCCACTAACTAATCGACTACGGAAATTTAGGACAAGAACTCATTGTCCAATGATTAAACGTATAAATATTGAACACAGTTATGTAATTCATTATTGCATAAAACCAGATGGAATAAGAATAATATAGATAACTGCTGGTGTTCACACATCCAAATACCGAATCAAAACATGTCTTTAGCTAATCTAATCCCTATCGCTTCTCTATGGCGTATATTGTAACATCCGTATGTTTCAAAAACCCGGAAACTCGACCCACATCAAGATCCAAGATTTAAACCCAATTCTAAACACTATAAATGGCAGATTACTCTCTTCCTTATGATAGTACTCTGAAAATGGTGAACGTGGGCGAAAACCGCGTGCAAAACCGAGTTATAACGAAGCGGGAATCGCAAAAACAAGTTTCATGTTTGATGTTGAGTTGCAAGACGCGAATTTCATCCCACATTGCCTCTTCAACGAAATTTCCATCCCTTACACACCTATAAATACCTCTTCTAGGTCCCTCATAGTTTCCCAACTCATAGTTTGAGTATAAACAAGTGGAATAACCAAATTTTGGTGGTTCCGCAAGCACAATACTCCGTTGGGTGTCGTGCGTAGTAGTTTTTTTCATGGTTTTGGCGAGGTGCTGCCCTTCAAGCTCGTCTCGTTTGAAAAGCTTCTTTGAGGTAATTCTTCTTTTTTTTTCTTTGTTTCCTTTCTTTTCTTCCTTTCGTTATTCGTTTATTTATTGCTTTATTAGTTTAATTAATTAGTTTAGTTTAGGTTCTTAGTTAGGTGCTTTAGGCTCGTTTAGGTAGCCTTGCTAAGGCTCATTCTTAGAACGCCTAGCATTGCTAAGGCTTGTCCTTTGGACGGCCCTAGCTTTGCAAAGGCACGTCATTAGGACGTGTTCCCTTGCTCAGGCCGATTTGGGCTTGTTGTAGCCTTGTAGAGGCTCGCTAGGCCCAACGAGTCTAAACTAGCATGTCCAATTTCATCTATATTCTTCTAATCCAAAACTCAACGTTTTTATGCATGAACAAATTGGGGATTAAGGCTTGTTTTTCACATATCAGCAATTAAACTAATTCTTAATCATTCTAATATGTAATTCAGGTTGAGAACATAAACTCATTTTTAAGAATTTCAAATAACTTAGAAATCGATCTTTGTTTAACAACATATTTAGTGATGATACTTGAGACGCGAATGACATGTAGTAACTGGAAGGGTGAAAACACCGGTAGTTGGGGTCTCTGTCAAAGGATAAGGGTTCGCATAAATCCCATAGTCGGACCTGGATGCTTACCTGGGATGCCCCGATGAGAGTGGAATAACCTATTAGGCCAAAGCATGTCTAGTAACGTTTAAGGTATTGTTACCCTTAAAAGTTAACATGTTTTCAAACTTCAATTTATAATATTAAAACCCATCCCCCAAATGCATAAGAGATTTGAATCCCATATTCCAATATTCATGTCATCCCCTTCTATTCTTTTAGGATGAATCTTCGAGACTAATCCTTTCACCTTCACTTATCGCCCCGTGGACTTAACTTCTAATCCAAGTGAGTAATCCTTGCCCCTTTTCTCATTTTCTCATTTTTGGGGTTGCAACATGTATCCTATTTCAAAGTGTTGTCTTTCAACTTTATCATTTACCATGCGTATGTGATCTATGTGTGAATTATGTGTTATGTGACTTCTAGCATGATTTGTCAATATGTGATTTTCAAAGGATTTCATGTTTATCAAAGGTTTTCATGTTTATCATTGGATGTCAAGTATGTCATGGTTGTCATGTCTGTCATGTCTTTCATTTGGCATAAACATTAACGTAAGGCCTGGGGTAACAAAGGTAGATCTATCGGTTGACAACCCACTCAACTTGACCGGTTCGGCGTTGGGTGTTTGGAGCCTATTTCATTATTTCATATAGTCTAACCTGCGGGTTAGGGAATCTATCATATGTCATTGAGGTTTGTTTATGCCTAGTATTTCATGTTGTCATTTTATACCAGCAATTTTGGTTATGCCTAGCCTTTCATGTTGTCAATATCTTCTAGCATGTTATATTTCACTTATTCTATCATATGACACGTGACGCATGTTTTTCAAATATATGTTATGTATCAAACTTGTGGTTACTCACCAACTATTTGTAGTTGACCCTCTTTATTTTATACATGTTGCAGGCTATAATGTTGATGTTTCAAGATGCTATCACATAGGGCTTTTGGACCTAGTTTAATAAAGAAATCGTATTTGTTATCAATATGTGGTTTATTGTTTTATTTTTTGATGTTATCAATAAAATTCATTATTTAACTATTGTCACTAAATTAGTTGTCATGAGCTTATGGGCAATCTAATCATGCCCCGACGTTTCCGCCGTCGGTTGGGGTGTGACAGATTGGTATCAGAGCCATGGCTATAGGGAACTAGGTAATTAGAAATGGAATGACCTAGACTATTGCCTTAGGTGTCCAAACACGAGTACCTCGTGTATTGCATGCTTCGTTCAGAGATTGCCCTTTTATGTCTTGTTTTGCCTTAGTTAGGATGTACCTCAAGTCTAACACTTATCACACACTCATGCACCCAACTTCAGGCTTCCTAGCCTTTTCCTTAGTAATGGTGCCTTACGAAACATTTTAAGAACTTGATTTTATTTGAATTTTTTTTTAAATCTCATCCGGGTTAGGTTCCTTAGTAACGGACATGTAGTAACTAGAAGGGTGAAAGCACTGATAGTCAAGGTGTCTATCTAGGTAAGCGTTACCCGAGACACTCTGGCGAGAGTGCCTTAGCCTATTAGGCCAAAGCATGTCATAACAAATGTTTCTAGGAACCATATTAACCCTGATTAGTCGAAGGTGGCAGTTTCCCAATCAGGAAATGAGAACCATTCCATTGATTTTAAACAAGTCAATTCGATTTCTTGTTTTGCATGCGATTCCATGATATCCGGTTTATACTCCGATTTCGATTTATGATATTCTTTTGATTTTCAATATTTCATGGTTAAAACGCCACTTTTCGTGATTTCAATGTCATTTTTGAAGTTTTCGCCATCGACACTTACTCTCACAATTTTACATATTTTACCTCTCATATTTTAGTCAATTGATATTCCATATTCAAACCTTTCGTGTTTATTACATCCAAAGTCATCCTTGTGATTTCTATTTCACAATTTCATAATGTTGTGCGACACTCCTGTGGTGTATCACATCCTACACTATCCTACGATTTACGTTATCGGTTCACAGTTCCATTTTGACTCAACTTTGAGAATTCAAATAACCCCTTGTTATTTAGTTAGTAACTCGAGTTTCATAACTTTCAGATTCCATCCTCGGGGTATTTTTCGATGTTTATACGATCAATTTGTTACCCTCATGATTTCATATACTCTTGATTTTTCACACATCATCCTTGTATTTCAAATTCATGTCATTCCCCATCACCATAAATGTGTCATGGATCTGATTATCCCATTTTAAACCAAAACCTTGTGAGTTCATAAAACGCTCTTGCTTAGTTTCAAAACCTTCATTTCATGATTCTCAAGTCGTGGTCGATTGATTGTTTTATCAGATCTTGTTGCCAACCCATTTTAGACTCAACCCAGTAACCCATTGTTCCAATCATAGCCTAACATGTTGCACCAACACGCAATAGACACACATGCGTGGTGATTCACGTAACCTCACAATGTGTGTCGAAAGCTGGCCATTGCAGACAATGCTTCGGTCAAACTAGCCAAACAAGTTGCGCATAGTCACATTTTGATCTCAAGTCAAATTTGCCGTTTGAATCCAATCAGTCGGTTTTTAAGCTAATGATATTTATTAAAAAAAAAAAACCATTCCTGATTTCATTGTTCAATGCATAATTCAAAACAATTTACATTGATCATTTCAAAACCTATTTATATCATGTAATTTTTTTCTTCCTTTTAACTCATTTACAGGTGAGCGAGTGCTTGTCGATGGGTTCACGAGTTTACAAGTTTGCATGGTTACGGGATTACATGCTTATGAGTTTACGCGTTTACCCATATACGAGCCTACGAACTCACACGTACATGATATCCTGTTTTAGAAAATATTAAATTATCTATTTTTGAACCCCTCCAAAGTATCACGTTTTGCACTTTTAGGTATACAAGTTTAGGAATTTACTTGTTTAGAAAATTATGAGTATACCAGTCCACATGCCTACGGGATTGCATGCGTACGAGTTTACGACTTTATAACTTTACAAGTAGATAACTATACATGTTTATTAAATAAAAAAAAGAACTCATCCTTTATATTTAAGGTTATATTCCAATTGCAATTGCACGATGTTCCAACTGTTTCGCCTTAACATTCATTTTTATCCAAACTCATGTTTACCCTAGCTAACGTCAAATTTATGTGTATCGCGATGATCGTTTCGTTTTCCCCGCTCGACAATCAAGTCCAGACAATCTATGGCGATAAACCATTCCATGGGTTCTAGCTCATGTCCGACGTTAAAACCCACAAGTACTTGCATAAGGAGTACATGGCCTGTCTGGTCAGCATTGTGGACGTTCGTAATCAGGAATAGGGAGTCAAAGACATCCTAGTCGTTCGGGACTTCCCTGAAGTATTTCCCGAAGACATATTGGGTCTTCCTCCCATTCACCAAGACGACTTCCGCATTAACCTACCCGATACTACTCTTGTTGGCAAGTCACCCTATCGCCTCACACTGTTTTGTGTCAGCCACCTACCTCTAATTATTTTGTTTCTGTAATTATTGCTCCCATTTAGTCTCTTATCGCATTCATGATGACGATATCACCATATATGTACTACTTTATACTATGGATACTTCTCAGTTATAATCAACGTTACCTTCGAATCCTTGGTTGTGCTTAGCCATGAGTTTCTTTTGGCTAACTAAACACACATGGATTCTTTTGCAGCTCTTACCTGGATAAATTCGTTTTCGCCTTCGTTGGCGATGTTCGAATTTACTCAAATCCTATTTTTAAAATTTTCATGGAATTTTGACCCAAACAATAATATTTCAGAAGACTCTCGTTATTCCGCATTTCGATACAGATTGGAACTTTTTTCCATGTTCTCGCTATTCAATGTTTCAAATTTAAATTGTGGTTTTCAATACTTGGTGTATGAGTTCCAAACTCGCTTTATTCAATACTCGATGTGTGGACTCAATTCGCAGCTTCTAATGGATTCAAACTCATGGTGTTAACACATAACGTGTTTATTCAAAATTTTGTAACTCACATTATTCAAAAATTGATTAGTAATTCGGTTTGCGATTTTCGACTCACAGATGGTGAATTCGGTTGTGATTTTCAACGCTTGGCTTGCGGTATTCAACTCTCGGCTCACGAATTCAGTTCTTGGTTTACAGTTTTCAACTCTCAGCTTGAAGATTTCTATATTCTGTGTGTAGATTCCAACATCTTGTTCAATTCGCGTATTTCAAAATTCAAACTTGCTTGTTTCGACCTTCAATTCTCGATTTCAAACTTACATGCTTATGCTTAATTGATATTCAACTTTCAAATTCATGTCATTCGATTTAAATTAATCCATTCATTCGAATCATGTCATTTGACATACCACTTGTAGACCGTTCGCTTATCATGATTAGTCTTTGTGCTATCGTTATCCTATGTTTTCATGATCAAATGTTTTCACTATCTCATGCTTTCATGTTTTCACTACCTCAAGTTTTGATTATCATAAATTTTCATATTTATGATTACCACATGTTTCCACTATATCATACCATCATTGCTACAACTTACACGCTTTCATTATCACATGACCACCTTATCACATGTTTTCAATATTGCATGTTTTCATTATCACGTGTTTTCACTATCACATGTTTTACCAATCTTGCTAACCAAGACTCATACGAACTATAACCGTCAATTGTATGTAATACTAGTTAACCATGCGATTGATTTTGGGTCATAGCCGTGAGGTCTTGTCGTATTAGCAAGGAACTTGTTTTGTTTTGGATTTCATCTAGACCCCGCGCTTCGAGAAAGATAGACTGGGTGTGAGTCGCGACACATCTAGTTCGTCAGAATCGAACGCGTTCTCTTGTTTGAAATCCGAGATTGTTTTATCAGTTACATTGATTTCAATTTGATGAATACATTCACTTACATTGATTTTAGTTAGTCAAGTCGTCACTTTCAAATGGATACATGTTAACCCCTCAACGTCTTATTTTATCCTCTGCGTCTCCTTGTTTGGATATCCTAATGTAGAGGAGACTGTGACTTTCCCTTTACTGATCAAGTTGTTTGGTCAAATCATGCATTCTCGTCTTCGAATCATCATCTATTATCTTTGATTCTAGGCATGATACTCATTCCATGCGTGTACGTCATTAACCATGTCATTGTCAAATGTATCACGTGTTATATATTTTACGTTTGGATCTTGCGGTGTCAAGTATTCCCTTATCAAAACCTTTATCGTGCTTTTTGTTTTGTGTGAGGGAGTCTCTCTGTAGGCAACTGGCATGCTTTTGAAGTAGCAATGATGTGGTGGGTTAGCTGCGGTACACCCTATATATAAGCATTGGTGGTGCTTTAAAAGTGGGCAAGGTGTCGGACCGAGAGTTGGCCCTGGTCGTGTGTCAAAATTCGTGTCACAACTCACAAGTTTTATCACTATTTAAAAGGAAACGTTTTAAATTAATTTATTTCATAAGTATAAGTGTACTTTTCGGTATAAATTTAATCATCCTCATTCTTTTTCCTACAGTCTCTACTAACTGAATTTCGGGACGAAATTTCCTAAAGTAGGGGAGACTGTAACATCCGTATGTTTCAAAAACCCGGAAACTCGACCCACATCAAGATCCAAGATTTAAACCCAATTCTAAACACTATAAATGGCAGTTTACTCTCTTCCTTATGATAATACTCTGAAAATGGTGAACGTGGGCGAAAACCGCGTGCAAAACCGAGTTATAACGAAGCGGGAATCGCAAAAACAAGTTTCATGTTTGATGTTGAGTTGCAAGACGCGAATTTCATCCCACATTGCCTCTTCAACGAAATTTCCATCCCTTACACACCTATAAATACCTCTTCTAGGTCCCTCATAGTTTCCCAACTCATAGTTTGAGTATAAACAAGTGGAATAACCAAATTTTGGTGGTTCCGCAAGCACAATACTCCGTTGGGTGTCGTGCGTAGTAGTTTTTTTCATGGTCTTGGTGAGGTGCTGCCCTTCAAGCTCATCTCGTTTGAAAAGCTTCTTTGAGGTAATTCTTCTTTTTTTTTCTTTGTTTCCTTTCTTTTCTTCCTTTCGTTATTCGTTTATTTATTGCTTTATTAGTTTAATTAATTAGTTTAGTTTAGGTTCTTAGTTAGGTGCTTTAGGCTCGTTTAGGTAGCCTTGCTAAGACTCGTTCTTAGAATGCCTAGCATTGCTAAGGCTTGTCCTTTGGACGGCCTAGCTTTGCAAAGGCACGTCATTAGGACGTGTTGCCTTGCTCAGGCCGATTTGGGCTTGTTGTAGCCTTGTAGAGGCTCGCTAGGCCCAACGAGTCTAAACTAGCATGTCCAATTTCATCTATATTCTTCTAATCCAAAACTCAACGTTTTTATGCATGAACAAATTGGGGATTAAGGCTTGTTTTTCACATATCAGCAATTAAACTAATTCTTAATCATTCTAATATGTAATTCAGGTTGAGAACATAAACTCATTTTTAAGAATTTCAAATAACTTAGAAATCGATCTTTGTTTAACAACATATTTAGTGATGATACTTGAGACGCGAATGACATGTAGTAACTGGAAGGGTGAAAACACCGGTAGTTGGGGTCTCTGTCAAAGGATAAGTGTTCGCATAAATCCCATAGTCGGACCTGTGGGATGCCCCGATGAGAGTGGAATAACCTATTAGGCCAAAGCATGTCTAGTAACGTTTAAGGTATTGTTACCCTTAAAAGTTAACATGTTTTCAAACTTCAATTTATAATATTAAAACCCATCCCCCAAATGCATAAGAGATTTGAATCCCATATTCCAATATTCATGTCATCCCCTTCTATTCTTTTAGGATGAATCTTCGAGACTAATCCTTTCACCTTCACGTATCGCCCCGTGGACTTAACTTCTAATCCAAGTGAGTAATCCTTGCCCCTTTTCTCATTTTCTCATTTTTGGGGTTGCAACATGTATCCTATTTCAAAGTGTTGTCTTTCAACTTTATCATTTACCATGCGTATGTGATCTATGTGTGAATTATGTGTTATGTGACTTCTAGCATGATTTGTCAATATGTGATTTTCAAAGGATTTCATGTTTATCAAAGGTTTTCATGTTTATCATTGGATGTCAAGTATGTCATGGTTGTCATGTCTGTCATGTCTTTCATTTGGCATAAACATTAACGTAAGGCCTGGGGTAACAAAGGTAGATCTATCGGTTGACAACCCACTCAACTTGACCGGTTCGGCGTTGGGTGTTTGGAGCCTATTTCATTATTTCATGTAGTCTAACCTGCGGGTTAGGGAATCTATCATATGTCATTGAGGTTTGTTTATGCCTAGTATTTCATGTTGTCATTTATACCAGCAATTTTGGTTATGCCTAGCCTTTCATATTGTCAATATCTTCTAGCATGTTATATTTCACTTATTCTATCATATGACACGTGACGCATGTTTTTCAAATATATGTTATGTATCAAACTTGTGGTTACTCACCAACTATTTGTAGTTGACCCTCTTTATTTTATACATGTTGCAGGCTATAATGTTGATGTTTCAAGATGCTATCACATAGGGCTTTTGGACCTAGTTTAATAAAGAAATCGTATTTGTTATCAATATGTGGTTTATTGTTTTATTTTTTGATGTTATCAATAAAATTCATTATTTAACTATTGTCACTAAATTAGTTGTCATGAGCTTATGGGCAATCTAATCATGCCCCGACGTTTCCGCCGTCGGTTGGGGTGTGACATATATGAGTCTCCTGAGTCATAGGCTTAGTAAAGGGATCAGCTAAGTTTTGATCTGTGTGTACTTTGCTTATTTTGATTTCATTTTTGTCGACTACTTCTCTTATGTAGTGGAATTTCCTCAGGACGTGCTTGGCCTTCTTATGAGACCCTTGCTCTTTAGCTTGAGCTATAGCGCCTGTGTTATCGCACAGCATCTCGATGGGCTGCCTTATACTTGGCATAGCATCGAGATCGGATATGAACTTCTTCATCCACACGTCTTCTTTAGCAGCTTCTGAGGCGGCTATGTATTCGGATTCAGTAGTAGAATCAACTACTACTAGCTGTTTTGAGATTCTCCAAGAAACAGCCCCTCCGTTAAGAGTGAATACGAATCCCGACTATGAGCGAGAGTCATCTCGGTCAGTCTGAAAACTAGCGTCAGTGTAACATCTTACAATGAGCTCTTCATCAGCACCTCCGTATACGAGAAACATATCAGTATTGTTTCGCAAGTATTTTAGTATGTTCTTTACAGCCGTCCAGTGAGCTAGTCCTGGCGTCTGTTGGTACCGACTTGTCACGCTCAGTGCATACGAGACATCTGGTCGTGTGCAGAGCATGGCATACATGATAGATCCAATAGCAGAGGCAAATGGGATCGATGCCATTTGGCTTATCTCGCGCTCTGTTTTAGGTGCTTGAGATTTGTCCAAGATTGTTCCCTTAGTCATGGGAACGACTCCTTTCTTGGAGTTGCTCATGTTGAACCGAGCTATGATCTTGTCAACGTATGTGCTTTGACTGAGTCCCAAAAGGCGCTTAGATCGATCTATGTGAATTTTAATTCCCAGAATGTAAGCGGCTTCTCCAAGGTCTATCATAGCAAAACAAGATGAAAGCCATTTCTTAACATCGTTAAGCATGGGTATGTTGTTTCCTATGATCAATATATCGTCCACGTATAGTACGAGGAACGATACAGCGCTCTCACTTGCCTTTCTGTAAACACAAGGCTCATCTTTGTTTTGATAAAAAACAAACTCTTTGACCTTTCGATCAAAACGAATATTCCAGCTTCGAGATGCTTGCTTGAGTGAGTTGAGTCCATAAATGGACTTGCTTAGCTTGCAAACCTTGTTTGGATTCTCTGGATCGACAAAACCATCAGGCTGAACCATGTAGACATCTTCTTCGAGTTGTCCGTTTAGGAAAGCAGTTTTAACGTCCATTTGCCATATCTCATAGTCATGGTATGCGGCTATGGCAAGAAGAATCCTGATCGATTTGATCATGAAAACGGGCGAAAAGGTCTCATCATAGTCAATCCCTTGAGTTTGAGTGAAACCTTTTGCTACTAGCCGTGCCTTGTAGGTTTGCACATTTCCATGCATGTCAGTTTTTCTTTTAAAGATCCGCTTGCTCCCTACTGCCCGTGTGCCGGGGGGTAGCAAAATCATGTCCCAGACGTGATTGTCACGCATGGATTGCATCTCAGCGTTCATGGCTTCAAGCCATTTATCAGATTCTGGATCTGATATAGCATCTTTATAATTAATAGGCTCATCGTTAGAATCGGCTATTAACAGAACGTCAAAGGCCTCATGATATCCAAGGTATCTGTCGGGCTCATATCGTATTCTTTCGCTCCTACGAACGCTTGTGCTTGTGTTTGGTTCTGATGGTGCGACAACAACTTGTCGGTCAGACGCAGCGACCGTCTCAGGGTTAGGTGTATCTCGAATTTCTTCAAGATCCACTGGATCACTATTTGTTCCTCGAGCAAGGAATTCTTTCTCAAGGAATTTACCTTTCCTTTTGATGGAAACAGTATTTGCATCAGGATGGTAAAAGTAATAACCGGTATTATAATGGTATCCAACGAAAGTTACCTTTTCGCCTTGGGGATCGAGCTTATTGTCAGATTCACTGGTGACATAAGCAGCACATCCCCATACCCTGAGGTATGATAGTTTAGGAAGAGAACCATGCCATATCTCATATGGGGTCTTCCCCACTTTCTTGGTCGGTGCCAGATTTATTAGGCGAGCAGCGGTCAAGATGGCATATCCCCAAAAGGAATGTGGCAAGGTGGTCCTGCACATCATCGATCGAACCATGTTAAGCAGAGTTCGATTCCTCCTTTCACTAACACCATTTAACTGGGGTGTGCCAGGTGGAGTAGGTTGTGAAACGATTCCACATTCCTTCAGATGATTCAGGAATTCAGCGCTTAGGTATTCTCCGCCTCTATCAGATCGATGTATTTTAATAGTTCGATTCAACTGATTTTGTACTTCGTTTTGAAACTCTTTGAACTTTTCAAAAGTTTCATGTTTGTGTTTCATCAGATAGACATAGGCATATCTGTTGTAGTCATCGATGAAAGTCACGAAGTATCGTTCACGATTTCTCGTCTCGGTTCGAAAGGGTCCACACACATCGGTGTGAATAATGCCTAAAAAGCCTTTGGCCCGTTCACCTGTGTGGGTGAAGGGTGACTTGGTTAATTTTCCAGATAAGCATGACTCGCACTCATCGAAGGAATCTGCATCTTGGGATTCGAGAATGCCAGCAGTTTGCAACTTCTTAATGCAGGCCTTGCTTATGTGACCAAGTCTACGGTGCCATAACGAGGATTCGTTACTATCAGTTTTGCTTCTTTTAGAAACATGATAGAGCTGGTCGTTTGTTTGAACATCTATCTCATATATTCCATGTCGAGGTTTAGCCTCGAAATAAAAGATATCATTAAGGTAAGCAGAAATCACATTTCCATTAAAAATATACCGAAATCCTTGTTCAAACAATGAAGACACAGAAATAATGTTTCTGGATAAACCAGGTGCATATAAACAGTTAATCAAATTAACTACAAAGCCAGAAGAGCATGAAAAAGAATAAGTGCCAGCAGCAAGTATTGGGACCCTCTTCCCATCACCAACGATGAGGTCCATGCAGCCTCGTTCTGTCTTCTTCCACTTCTCAGGTTCCTGCAAAACATTAACAATGTGATAACCACATCCAGTATCAAATACCCATGAATTGGAGGAAACAGTGAAAAGTTCAATAACATTTATTGACATACCTGATGAGCAACCCTTATTAGGGTTCTTGGTCATCTTCAGCTTTGCAAGATAAACGGGACAGTTGTGACGCCAGTGTCCCATTTTGTTGCACTCATAGCACAGGCGCTCCTCGGGAGGCTGCACCTGTGGTTTCTTGCCTTTGCCTTCTTTAACCTTCTTGGCTTTGGAGATCTTTGTATTAGCAACTTTGAGCACGTCCGGCGTGGTCCTGATCTTCACGTTGGGTATCAACGGAATAACCTCCTCGATCGACTGAGCCGAACAATTAATCGCAAGAATACGATAATGTTCAGGCAAAGATCTGAGTACTACATCAAGAGCCATCCCGTTAGAGATGGAGTAGCCAAGGTCGATCAGCCTGTCGCGATACGCTCTCATCAGCATGACATGATCGTATGGAGAGGAGTCATTAGCCATAGAGCGGTTCACGAATTGTGAAAGTGCATTGGCTCGCTCAGTCCTCAGACTCAACTCAAATAAATCCTTGAGTTTACGAATGATGTCATAAGCAGACATCCCCATGAAATTGTACCGATAATCCTGAGTCATGCTAGATAACATCAGGTCAGTGACGTCCTTATCATCGTCAGTGTGCTTTTGGAGCTCGGACCGCGAGTTCTCATTTAGCAAGTAAGATGGAATACTCGCGATCGGTCGGTCAATGACATAGAGTTTCCCGAAGAGCCTTAAAAGGTTCCTCAGGGTTGTCTGCCATGCGAGAAAGCCAGCCTCAGTGAAGGGGTCGAGTTGTACCATTGAACTTAATGGAGGTGAGTTTTCTTTAGCCTTCTGAAAACAAGCAAAGTAATTTAATCAGTATTTTCGATGTTTATTTTTTCTTTAAAAATAAGTTGGTAAAGGTTATTTTTAAGAAAACGAGAATTCGTTTAGACGACATTACTTGAGACCGCCAAATGAGCCTCAGGAGCAAAGCCATGTAAACAAACTGACAACGATTGTCAATTGTGAGACTCAAGTCACAACTCTCGGTATGAGGCCGCTATATACATACAATTGTATTTTGCGATACGTTTAGCCTCATCCGTGCCCACTCTAGCAATATACATCCGTGGCGCGGTGTTGAAATACTCCAACACCACGAACATATACGTTTAAAGCGATAGTAATCCTAAATGGTCGATGTGATGACACGGTGTTGAAATACTCCAATGTCCTCACCTTGGAAGGTACCCTCGGCACCAAGTGCGGTGTTGAAATACTCCGACACTGATGCTCTGGTAAATACGTTCCAAGTTCGACTTGAGATAGGATGGCACGAACTATCAGTTTTTAAGAATTACCAAATAGGGACATTAATTACTTTTAATATTTAATTACCGTCAGACACGAACGATAAAACCCTATCACCACTCGGGACTAGTAAATTAATTTAACCTAATTAAGATTACTAAGTGTTCGCGAATGGCTTATTGTGTGTTAAACGGCATAAGGTCTTGATCTCGCTCGAGCCATATAAGCGAGATCATATGGGACAAATTTAAAATAAATTAAATTAAGTAAAACGGTGAACGACCGAGATGGCAACTCTGTGCGATCTTGAATCCTGTTCAGCTCCCACTTGCTTCGACATCCCTCTGGCGTGTGTCCAGTCTTCGACATTTGATTACATACAAATTTATAATTACTAAAACTACTTCTAGTAACCTAGCTCTAAATTTGTACAATTTTGAAACCCTAAATCCGGGTCTAATAAACCAAAAACGAAATACAACCAATTGGGCCAACAACTTGGGCCAAACAGAGAAAGACAAAACACGCCAAACACATTCACACATGAATACAAAAGATATAGAGGGGTCGGTCGTAACACACAATAATAAATGATTTCGAATTAAAATAAATAAATAAATTAATTAATTAATTCTAATTCGTAATTTGGATTTAAGTCGAAATTGCGAACTACCGGTTACGAAAAAGACCGGTTCTGGTTTCCGCGCGGTGATAATGGATCTGATACCACTGTTGGGTTTTACAGTGGGATCTGGGTTACCAATTTTAATTTTATTAAAACCGATTTAATAATTAAATTAATTCTAAATTAATTTAACAGCGGAAACGAATTAAAACGCGGATGCAACTGTAACAGGATCAATCACCGGACAAGACAAACACAGAAAAATATTTATTTAAAATAAATAAATAATTAAATTAAATATCTAAAATTTAGATATACCTTAGCGGGTTCCGAACAACCGTTCGAGACACCCGGATTCAACGGGCTCGCGCTAGGACGAACTGTGACGTCTGACTCGAACCTTCGAGACAAGTCGTCGACGGCGGCATCGGCGGCGGCGGCGGTAGTGGCGGCGGTGGTGGTAGAGATACTACCGGTGGTGGTGACAAAACTTTCTCCGTCGGGATGGCGACCGGAACGGTCCCCACGATGATCTCATCACCGGTGACCGGAGGCAACACGGTGGCGGTGGCGGTGGCCGGCGGGTACAAGGGCGTGGGCCACGGCGACAGAACCGGACGCGATGGCCTCGGCTGCACCGGCAGCGCGAGGACCACCGGTCGGTGGTCGCACGGTGGCGCGGAGGACGCAGCAGCGGCGGCGGCGGCTCGGGCTGCGACTTCGGCTTCGGCTCGGGCTGCGGCTTCGGCTTGGGCTGCGACGGCTTCGCTTTTGAGTCGGGCACAGATGGTGGCGAGACGGGTATCCATCGGAACTGGCGAGAGATTGTGGTGGTGGTGGTGGCGGCGATCGACGGTGGGCGGCGACGGGGAGCCGGCTTCGGCTTGGGATCGGCGCAGAGAGAGAGAGATGGGAGATTAGGGTTTGTGACTTCTAATCCAATCTACCTCCTCCCTTTCTCTTTTAATATTAAATCGCGGACCGGGGCCAGACGGACTGGGCCCGGTCGCGATTCCCTTTTAATCCACCAACCGATTAGTCTGTTAATCCGGTAACAACTAATCGGTCCGTCTTTTATTTACCGAGTGATTTTGAGCCGAAAAAGTTTTGTCGTTTTAATTAAATAAATAATTAATATTCATTTAATTTACCATCTAGTTCGTTTATATCTAATTAACAATTAATTAGATTTAATAGTCCGTTGACCCGGGTGTAACTCTTACGGGTCAATATCGTTCGGGTTCGTTAATTCGTCGGGTCAGGACACTCTATTTCCAGCAGTATCATCATGTTATTCATATAAACACATATCCATTTGATATGTTACTTTCTTGGCATTTCAAACATTCATTTATGCAGGTTTCATCATGTCGGCCATTAAACACATATTTCTAACACATGCAACATATCTAACTAAAATTCTTCTATCCTAAGGAAGACGTAATTCTAAGCCGTCTTTGGTAGCTTGTTTACGGGATCCTAGATAACACAGTTACCTCTTCTAACTAAAATTCTTCCTTGGATATATCACATGCTTTCGATTTGCTATTCGATAAGGGATCTTAAACTCCCTAAAACGTACATCCTTTGTGATCGTCCTAGTGCCTAAAGCATATTGCAATAAGCAAGCAACAACCCACATATCATACTAAAGCAAACGAGTAACAATTATCTACGATTCATAACTATTCGAATTACCTGACGAGGTCATGGGATATCCACTTACTAACTCCATTGTAAGTATGCTCTTGCAGGAGCCGTTCTTGGACCCATACCATTCCCTAGGATGGCTCGAAGTGGTGTAGGGTTCAACACCAACTTAGGACAGTTCATCCTAAGGTGTCCCGCTTCTCCGCATCCATAACACTTCTTACGCTCTAGGAAATTACCTGAGAAGTGACCTTCTTTGCCACATGTATAACACCCAGACGTCCCCGACCTGCATTCACCGAAATGATTCTTCTTGCATGTGTGGCACCTCGGCTTGTCGTCTTTTGAATTATTCTTCACCTTCTTGTGGTGATTCCCGTTGTCCTTCCTCGAGCCTACTTCAGCCTCGGACTCCTTCCTCTTAGCTCCTTCTGGTCTACCGTTTGCACCAAACATCTCGCTGTAGAGATTGGAACTCAAATTCACCATTGCCTTGAATGTCTTTGGTTCAGTCGCCTTGAGCAATTCCATAACTCTATTCGGAAATCCCTACACGTAGCGCTTCACCCTCTCAGCTTCGGTAGTGAGTAAGTAAGGTAGCAGTCTCGCCATTGCGTTGAACTTCGAAGGGTATTCTCGATGTGTAATGTTCCTAGCTTCCAACGTTAGAAAACTCATTTCCAGTTGCTCCAGCTCACCTCTAGGGCATATATCTTCTAAAACTAACTTCTTTAGATCGTCCCACTTCATTGCAGCAATAACTCCTTCTTCTTCAATCTGTTTGAAAATCCCCCACTAGTGCAGTGCTTCTGAAACAAACGAGTGGGCAACATACTTCACGGCTTGGTTCTCACGACACTCACTAATATCTATGACCACTTCCATCTCATGTAAACCACTGGAACGTAGCTAACGCATCTTGATTTTCATCAAACAATGGAGGTCTGCAACCACTAAAATACTTAAACGAACATCCTATTCTAGGTTGGGCAGCTCCAGCAACTCTCCATGCAGCTCTACCTCCTATTCTACCAGCACCTTGAAGTTGAACTTATAAACCAGGTTATGTCGTCTACATTAAGCGTGTCATCTCTACAGCCATAGCCGCTCTCCGCTCGTTAGTGAACGCATTAGCTCCGGTGTTTTCTCTAATTCCGCATTCGCATGATCGCCTCTCACAGCCATTTCCAAATCCTAAATTAAGATGGATGACATTTCAGAACTTGTGTGACGTAAAGTCCCTAAATTTTGAATTCATGATAAGTATATAAGTGCAGGATCCGATACAACTATATATTTATGATGCGTTCAAAACCTAATTACTTCTATCACACATTTCCCTAATGTCCACACCTTGCCTCTATATCTGCATCAGCAATTCTAAGTCAAACCGATTCCTAGATTACATTTATAAACATTCTTCTTCTCCTTGCACTTGGCCACACAACTATTAGTACTTATGATCGGTTTACATGGAAAATACCAAATTGCAGTAGCTAATTGCAATCGTGTATTTTCCATATTCACATACCGTAAGTCCTGCCTATTATGTTCCTTATGCATATTCGTCCTTATGGGCACAAGCTATCCCGGGTGGCATGTAAATTTCTTATTTCAACTTACTCTATCTAGAGTCCTAGTTTAAATTTAGATATCGTGCTTGTACCTAAATCTCTTAACCCAAGGTTCTGATACCAACTTGTGACGCTCAATCCCAGACTTGGCACCAGGAGGGGTCACGCATCGGATTTACTCATGAACACGTGGCACAACAAAGATATTAAGAAATGGAAAATTTAAAACTTTATTTATTTATAAGCGAAGTACTAAAAGTAAGTGAGATAATTTACAATCTATCTATATAGTTACTAACTATAACTGCCTTTATTTTTCTACAACTATGCCAGCACGTCCTCAATAGCTTGCCCGATTAATCTCTTATCACGAGGGCTCCGCCCTTGCTCCTAGACGTCTCACCTTCACGTGACATACATACATTTTTGGGAAAAGGTCAGCTTACACTAGTGAGTTCTACATTTTAAAAACTTTACCTCGTTCGCGAGGTTAAAACCTTTGGACCTGCAAAATTCCTTTTTACAAACATTTATCAAGTATAACACATAATAAAGTCATACATAACATAATATTACAATCAAACACGTTTCTCTAGAAAAACATCTACCTCGATAACCTTTATTTCCTATGACCTGAATTCCATATACCTCTATACCTTCTAGTTACAGATACTGTATCGGGTAGGATAGTGCTCCACCTAACGCATCCATAGCAGCGCATTCCTACACCACCCTTCACTCCATCGGGTATCTTGCCCGGAGCCCTTCCACTCAGTACCGACAACCGTTCTATTCTCGTCTACCTTCATTCCTTTTAATTTCAAATACTTGCTCAGGTAACTTCATCCGTTAACTGACCGGAAGCCCCCAACTTCAGTACCGACAACTGTCCTCGTAACTTCAACTCTTAAGATGTTTTATTATATTGAACATCTTCTTAACCACCACAGTACTACTACCCGCACCTAGTTAAATACCCAGATGACTTAGGTGTGCTAATAAACATGATAATGCATTCATATACTACAACATATGAACATCCTCCAATTTACCATTGGTGTATGTATACAGGAAGTACCAGCGGCATATCCTCCACATTTTAAATATACCGGGTAACTTATATATATATATATATATATATATATATATATATATATATATATATATAAGGTTAGGTTCAAATGAGAACTTTTTATTTTGAGAACTTTTGAGAACTAAATCTCAACCACAAATTTCAGGGGGGGACCACTACAATTCATGGGAGGGGGGATACATGTAATAAACATGTGGCTCAAATTAGTTTTTTTTAGTTCTCAAATTAAATTGGTTCTCAAATGATCATCTCCATATATATATATATATATATATATAGGGTTAGGTTCAAATGAGAACTTTTTCTTTTGAGAACTTTTGAGAACCATTTTGAGCCACTAATTTTCAGGGGGGAAGCATTCAAATTCATGGGGAGGATTTCCTTATATATAACTTGTGGCTCAGAATGGTTCTCAAAAGTTCTCAAAACCAATTAGTTATCAAATGATCCTCTCCCTATATATATATATATATATATATATATATATATATATATATATATATATATATATATATATATATAGGGTAAGGATCATGTGAAAACAACTTTTATTACGAAAACACGATAACAAATATTAAAACCTCTATAACTTTTTCATACGCTAATTTTTTTTTTAAATTGCACCAAAATCCTTAAAATTATGTTATCTTTAGTTCTGGAAAAAATAAAAAAAATCAAATTTTTTTTAAAAATTATTATTGCACAGGTGCAATTAATTTTTTTATTATTATTGCACATATGCAATAATATTAAAACCTTTATAACTTTTTCATATGTTAAATTTTTTTTATAAAAAATTGCACTATAAATCTTATAATTCTGGAGAAAATTAAAAAAATCAACGTTTTTTGAATTTGTTTTATTATTACACATGTGCAAGAAAAAATTATTATTGCACATGTGCAATAATATTAAAACCTCTATAACTTTTTCATACGTTAATATTTTTGATAAAAAATTGTACCTTAGATCTTATAATTCTGTTATCTTTAATTCTTGAAAAAATTAAAAAAAAATTAATGTTTTTTGGCTAATATTGCACATGTGTAATATAATTAATACGTATTATTGCACATGTGCAATAATAAAAAAAATCATGAAATTTTATATGTTCAATTTTTTTTTTCCCGGAATTAAAGGTGACATAATTTTAAGACTTTTGGTGTAAATTTTTAAAAAAATTATTAATGTATGAGGAAGTTATAGAGGTTTTAGTATTTGTTTTCGTGTTTTCGCAATAACATATTGTTTTTATTTGATCCTTCCCCTATATATATATATATATATATATATATATATATATATATATAGGGAGAGGATCATTTGAGAACCAATTGGGTTTGAGAACTAAAAAGAACTAATTTGAGCCACAAGTTTATTTACATGTATCCCCCCTCCCATGAATTGTAGTGGTTCCCCCCTGAAATGTGTGGTTGAGATTTAGTTCTCAAAAGTTCTCAAAATAAAAAGTTCTCATTTGAACCTAACCTGAGAACTTTTTGTTTTGAGAACTTTTGAGAACTAAATCTCAATCACAAATTTTAGGGGGGATCACTACAATTCATAGGAGGTGGGATACATGTAAATAAACTTGTGGCTCAAATTAGTTCTTTTTAGTTCTCAAACCCAATTGGTTCTCAAATAATCCTCTCCCTATATATATATATATATATAGTGAAAAGTTCATTGTAGACACCCCCATAAGTGTAGACAGGTAGACACCCTTTTTCACCATTAGATCTCTTGATCTAATGGTTGTGATTAATTTTCTTTTTTCTTTTTTTCTTTTTTCTCATTAATTAGAAACTTTCACATGTGAAAAAGAGCTATTTCACATGCGAAAGTGTCTACAATGAACCTCACCCTATATATATATATATATATATATATATATATATATATATATATATATATAGGGTAAGGATCCTGCGAAAACACATTTTTTTGTGAAAACCTAAAAACTCACACTAAAACCTTTATAACTTTTTCATACGTTAATAGTTTTTCAAAAAATTTGCACCAAAAGTCTTAGAATGATGTTACCTTTAATTCTGAAAAAAAATATTAACATTTCGGTTTTTTTTTTTTGCTGTGATGCACATGTGCATCACAACGTGCATCACAAAAAATAAAACTTATACGTATGGTATACATTATTATTTTGAAAAAGAAATTGCACCATAAATCTTATAAGTGTGTTATCTTTGATTTTCTGAAAAAAAAAATAATGTTTTATAATTTTTTATTCTATGTTGCACATGTGCACCATGTGGCGTTATCATTAGTACCATAAATGTTTTAGTGTTTTTTTAATAAGTTTTAATATAAGGAGTGTAATTTCGCATGATAATTCGTCTTTGTGCAGTACTAATGATGATGATGCACATGTGCAACGATGATGATGCACATGTGCACCGATGATGATGCACATGTGCATCACAGCAAAAAAACGAAACGTTAAATTTTTATTTTTAATTTTTCCAGAATTAAAGGCAACATAATTCTAAGACTTTTGGTGCAATTTTTTTTAAAAAATGTTAAGGTATGAAGAAGTTATAAGTGTTTTAGTAATAGTTTTTAGGTTTTCACAAAAAGATAGTGTTTACGCACGATCTTTCCCCTATAGGATCCTGCGAAAACACATCTTTTTGTGAAAACTGCGAAAACACATATTAAAACTCACGTAACTTTTTCATACGTTAACGATTTTTCATAAAATTTGCGCCAAAAGTCTTAGAATTACGTTATCTTTAAATCTGGAGCAAAAGATTAAAAAAAACTGAACGTTTTTTTTCCCGTGTGATGCACATGTGCATCATATAATTAAAAAAAGTTATAAAATGTTATTTTTTTCTTTAAATCTAAAGATAACACAACTATAAGATTTAGGGTGCAATTTCTTTTTAAACTATTAATGTATATCACATGTATGAGCGTTTTTTTTGGTATGATGCACATGTGCATCATTCAATAAAAACGCAAAAAAATGATGAAAATATATGACATATGGTGCGACTAAGAAAAAAAAATATTAACTCATACTAAAAGTATGAGTTTTTTTTTTGTGATGCACATGTGCACCACACAAAAAAAAATTTAAAAAATAAAAAAAGCGTTAAGTTTTTTAAAACTTTTATAGGATTAAAGATAATATAATTTTAAGACTTTTGGTGCAAATTTTTTAAAAAAATATTAATGTATGAAAAAGTTATGTAGGTTTTAAGATTTGTTTACGCAGTTCTCACAAAAAAAGGGTGTTTTCGCAGGATCCTTCCCCTATATATATATATATATATATATATATATATATATATATATATATATATATATAATATATATATATATATAGGGAGAGGATCATTTGAGAACCAATTGGGTTTGAGAACTTTTGAGAACCATTCTGAGCCACATGTTATATATAAGGAAATCCCCCCCATGAATTTGAATGCCTCCCCCCTGAAAATTAGTGGCTCAGAATGGTTCTCAAAAGTTCTCAAAGAAAAAAGTTCTCATTTGAACCTAACTATAACTATATATATATATATATATATATATATATATATATATATATATATACAGCGACGTATCCACCATATATTAATGCAGCAAATGCATCACATGTTCTCATATAATCATACATACTCACTTGTGCATTTATTAACAAACTCTTATCAGCCCAAAAACATATAAAACATTAGAACCTTAAAAAGTCGGCTCACAAAACTCACCTTATTTCTTTACTCGTTAAACTTGGACAGAACCTCCGATAGGATCCTTGGTTAACCTAATTGCGTATCATATGGCATTAACGCAAGGTTTTACATTATAAACATATCCTATGTTTATTTCTATTATTTATTATCTTAATAAAATCAAATTATTAAGATTAACCATTTTATAGGTCAAAATGACCAAAATGCCCTTATAGGCATAATATCTCCTTTTATTGATAACAAGAAGTTGACCACCCGCGCGTTGCGGTGGGGGTCACTCATAATAATCCCAACATGACTGTATGTAATGATAAAAATGCAAATCCAAACCAACTTATTCCATCCACATCTACATAACACTGATGGTTTGCCTTTTCAAGTAATGGCAAAAAAAATTACAAAATACACTAAATTTGAGGAAGGGGAATCAAATATGAGTAAACTAATACTACACAGTAAACAAATAAGTCCACAGGCCTTCAAATACGCAAATATGGACATCAGTTTCATTCCATCACTTAGATGAAACAATAAATTTGGTTTTTGAAGAAAAAAAATCATCAATGAACTACCAAAGATTCAGACCGGAAGAAAAGTTCAACAAATCAATTGAGGCGGAAGCAAAACTTCAACACATTGATACATTCAAGAGAGAAGAGGAACAATTAGAGGACCTAAACATCATTGAAATTCAATCAAAGATTAAAAAAAGTCACCATAACAATAAACAGTAAAAAAGAAGGGTAGAAACAAATAAAACCCAATTACCACAAACATGCTCTAAGCGGAATGCAAGATCAATCATTATCACAGAACACCTGCAGAAAATAACGAACAGAAAAGCTAGGTCAGATAAACAAAAAAATCACCCTGCATCCCATGCTTTGATCAACTATTCCATTATCTCAAACCATACTCTTCAAATGATTCAAGTTCAAATCAATCCAAATAAAGAACCACAAATGGACCTGTGTATGCAACTAACCTCTTGATTTGAGAACTTTCATAGCCACACAACATACCATTCTCAATTTGAAGCCGCATGTTCACAAAGGTTATTGATGAGGCTCTGTGCAACGAACAGAGAGAGAGAGAGAGAGAGAGAGAGAGAGAGAGAGAGTGTGAACACAATCTTGAGTAAACATGAGGCAAGTACGATCAGGTACAAATGTTAACACTTTTTTAAGTATTTTCTTTAAACTTTTAGAAGCAAACATGATTCACACATAAATAATAATGTGGCAAGAATCTCCTTTAAAAGCATAAGCTCCTGCACATATTATATATTGGAAATTGTAACAGATATTGTGAAAACCACAATCATCAAATGAAACAAAATATTATCAACACAACCCAACATTATGAAGACAAATTTGAATACAAAGTAAAGCATCCTAGGCTCAGATGATCTTCATCATCACAGCCATCATAGGAGGGGGGAAAAAGATGTATAGATTTTTTAATGCCAAGGGTCTTTTTTCTATTAAAAAATGACTTAAAATTTTTAAATTTTTTAAGCCTCCTTGCATCCTTGTTAATAACAATTTATGCCCATAGTCGAACCATGTTTAGAAACAATATATTCCTATAATGGGAATACACATTAGATATAAAGGACCATCTTATTACAAACTTCTTACACTAAAATCTTACTATTAGATGAAGTAATAGCAATTACCTAAATGGATGCATTCAGCTGCAATGTCAGAAGACATTAGAATTTTCTATACTTGAATTTGTACTAATTTAATATCTAAACAAACTCATGGTTAAGTTGAATAGCTTACAATCAGCCTCAAGTTTAAATAAACCAAAATTGGTGATGCACCAAAGATCAATCACAAAAACATGAAAGATTAGGAATGGAAAGGATAAATCACCACGAAAACACATACACATAAAAGAGTATTTGAACTTGCATTATGTTGAGATAATATGTGGTAAAACCTGCAATTGGAGATAAATTTAGAATGAAGTAATTCGTAATTTGAAACCTACAACTAATGAATATAGTTAGATAATTTGAAACCTATAGTCGATGATTTAATAAACAATCGAATACCAGGAGAATTACAACAATCAGAAATTAGGATTAGTAGGTATACAAATAACTGACAAATAAATACCCTTAAAGATTATCAGTGAGTTTATGTATGAATCCGGAGGGAGTAGTGGTCTACCACTCCGTTAGCTCCTTCTGAAGTCTATGGCTGGAAATTTTGGTTAAAACCTTAACAACGAAAATCAATACATGACAATCACAATCAATCGAATTTACTTACAGCGGTAGATACCAAACGTGATCAAAGTAATTGCAGCAGTAGTAAAAACATGTTGCAAAAATATGAACCCTAACCTTTGGAGGAAACCCAAATATCAGAGCCTAGGTTAGTTGTGGCTGTGTAAACACGCGTCGCCGCCGGAATCACCATCATCGCTTACAATCGACAACAACAAACATATACCATGTTACGCGAAAATGAAATCAAAGGCGGCGGCTTCCAGATCCAAAAGAATTGAGGTAGCAAATATGGGAAGATATCGTCGTTTAGGGTTAAGCTATGGATGACCAAACGATAATGATGGTGAAATCGGAAGAGAGGCGGTGGATTGTTGAAGGAGCTATTTGCGTATATGAATCGGAAACTTGATGAAGAAAGAAACTTGCAACACTGATTTGTTATGCGTTTGAGAGAGAGGAGGAGATGTTGTGCGTTTGAGAAAAAGGAGGAGATTTGTTGTTAAACACTGATTGGGCTAAATGACGCGTATGTGATCAATTCGTGCACTCTAAGTCTGTTAACGTTGCTAAACTTGAACCTGATGAAAATTCTGCTTGCCGGTGCTTCTCGCGTATCGTGCAAGGAAGGTGGGTGTGGCTTGTGATACGCGAGCCACTGGTTTCTGGCCAACTTTTAGTTAATTACATTATTAGTCCTCACCTTTCTATTTTATGCATTTTAACCCCTAGAACTTCTATTCTTTTATAATTTTATGTACCAAAACATACTTCTAACATTTTCAAGGTTTCTAAGGCTCGGGATTCGTATGATAATATATTGATGTGTCGTTGTGTAATATGAAAATCTGTTCAAGCTTTAGAAGATGGTAATCACCAAATGACCAAACTACACACCAGGGCAGTGAACCTGACATATGCAGTATAGTATTGGTAAGAACCGGATATCAATCCATGGACGCGTATGTAGACTCCCGATACTGGATCTTTGCTAATATCTAATCGATAAAAATGATGTTGAGAATTAATTATGAAAACTAAAGTAATAAACTAAGCAGACATAAAACAAACAGATAACGAAAACAAAATATAGAAAAAATCAGACGGAGAAAAGTATCACCTAGATAAGAATCATCTAAACCCAATAAGACCCCTAGCTTGACTAATTAACACGATCTCTATCCACTAATGATGAAAACCAAAATGAAATAGGACTATAGACACATCCTAATCACTAAGGTATTACTAATTTAAGCTCGGATAGAAAACTATGTAAAAATGCCCAATGATCTAATCGCTTTGGTCAAAGTGGACTAAACGCACACGTAAAAGGAAACCACAAGAAATAAATGTCTCTCTAAAAGGTACCTATCACATGCAATAATTCTGAAATGAATAGCCTAGGACCTAGAAAACTCTAAACACGAATAAGCAAGCTCGAATCTTATGGTCATAAGCACCCTAACTCACTAAACAATGCGTAGCTATTTCCTAGTACATGAAATGAATTGGTCAACTCAATCTCATATAGATGCATACAAATTCAGCCCAAAATCCATATCATATTATCATGTAGGAGGTCTCCGGATTATGCATTAATTAATAAACTCTAAAAAGTAAACCAATTAATAATAAGCTAATCAATAAATGGTCGTATTTCTACATTCCACATCAAATAGCCCACATAACATGATAAAAAAAGAAGCTAAACATGCATACATGTTCATCCAAGGCATCCAAATCAGAATCTGTGACATCCGGGAATTTCAAGGTTTACTTCCGTTAGACAATCTCCATTAGTTACGTTATAAGTGTTAACTTAGTAACTGATGCTTAACTAGGCCGAATACGTCCACGACCTTTGGTTGATCACCAAACCCGCTCATATGTGTTATGTGTTCATTTACTTATAGTCATTATGTGCAATGTGATTTAAATACATGATTTAGTATTGTGAATAGCTTGACAACCCATGAACTGTACTTAACTTGTTTAAAATGTAAACTAGTCACTTTCGGGTTCCCAGCGAAACTACCGGGTGAAACTATAGTGTCGCCCGGTTAGTCTACCCTCTGACTACCAGAGCCAGTTTCGCCTGGCCAGCGAAACTGCCAGCGAAATTAGCCTCTGATATATAATATCTTAATAAAACCCTAGTTTCTCCATTTGCCTCCCTTACACAAAAACACACACACACTCCATCTTTCTCCTGGAAATCTGGTCAGTCGAGATTCACACCGAGCCATCGAGATCTCAGCCCCGAACCATCATCCATCAAGCTTTGAGATCGAACCGTGAGTCCCAAAACCACCATTTTTATGTTTTCTATGTGTTTTACTTAAAAAGCATGACCAAACCTCCATGGAATCACTTGATCTTCTGATATGTTGCTTAGGATTGCTAGATCTGTTATAAAGTCAGTAACTTTACGTGTGAAATCCATCCATGATGAAGATTTATGCTAGATTAGGTCATTTTAGGTTGAAAAGTGTTTTTGGTGATTTGATGATGAAAATGCATGCTAAAGGTGTTAAAATGACTTCTGTGATGTTGGTAAATGGTTATGTATGCTAGATAATGAATTGCACGTAATATGGAAGCTGTTAGATTGATTTTTAGGCTGATTTATGTGTTTTTCGCGACCAGCGAAACTAGCCTGTTCTCTGGGCGAAACTATATAGCGAAACTATGTATATCTCCTTCCAGCGACACTATACAGCGAAACTATAGTGTCGCCGGGTAAACCAACCAGACCTGTCCGAACGAAACTACCGAGCGAAATACCCTGAACGAAAGTTCAAACCAGTTTCGGGCGAAACTAGGCTAGCGAAACTGTGCCAACAGTTTCGAGCGAAACTAGCCTAGCGAAACTGTGTCATCGGGTATTGCCTAGCGAAAGTGCTGCCCGTGCACACAGCGAAACTGCCTAGCGAAACTGCTAGCGAAATTGTGACCAGAATCCAAACTTGTGCAATTTATTTGAATGTTATGCCATGACTTACATGATTATGCCATGTTGATACATGCTTTGATTTCTGATGTATATGAACCCTTGTTTATGATCAACCATCGGTGTCGTGTGTCGGTATGTCGAGTCATAGTTCCAACGTGCTATGTTATGGGCCATAGTGACGTTAAGTAAAGATTAGACACCAAACTAATACTTAAGACCTAAACATGTTCATAGGTCTTCGATAAGTAATACTTGGATTATTAGCAAGTGTAGCAGTGCAACCAAAGGTGAGTGTCACTAACCCGATTACCGTGAACCCGTTTGTGTCACACCGAATGACTAAATGAAAAACAATGCTGACAACTTCGAGAGTGCTATGCACCTCCCTGATGAACTTGAAAACTTGGAGTGCTCGGCACCCACTTGATGAACTTGAAGTGCTTTATGGGAAGCACTTGTGAATTACTTAAACAACTATTTCTGAAACGAACCTGAAAACACTTTTGGGATTCATGAGAATCCGGTAAACCTTTTTAATATGGCTAGCGTAGGTTAAAGTCTAAACCACATGATATCACATGATTTCTAAGGATGCCTTGAAACTTAAAAAGTCCTCAACTAAATTGTACCATTAATTGTAAAGCGAGGGGATGTTGGGTAGATCTACTGGAGTTTGACAAACTCCGCCCCGTGGCACGGGGAGTGCACGGAGGTACAATATCAGCCTATCTGACCGTGATCCCGAGAGGACACGGGGGAGGCAAATCCGTGATGACGTAGGTCCGCAAAACCTGATGGCACGGCCACTACAATAATAGTCAGCTTTGGTACAAACTTCCTTAGTGCATGGAACAACGGATTAGCTACCCGCGATATCGGTTGAGCACTTTAACTATACAAAACTAGTTCATACCCGATAACGTATGTTACGGACATTAATATTTCTAAACCACGTTACTATGATTTTGGACATTACCGAGCATTGCTTTTCACAAATAAATATTACTTAAGTATATGTTGATACGATTATGATTATGAGACCGGGCCACTGCGTGACAAGCCCACTGTGAACTCACCAACCGTTAGGTTGACACTTGCGTGGTTTAAACTTTTGCAGATCGCTGAGGAGTATCCGGAGCGGGTTGGCATGGCACATGAAGACTTTTATTTTTGATTAAACTTAATTGGAGACTTAAACCACTGATTTGTAAAGCACGTGGTTAGTGCTAAGATAATATTTTGTTCCGCTGCGTAACTTGAGACTCTATAAAAGTTTCAACTGAAAAATCCATTTTGGATTCAACAGTTGATGAGCTTTTTATGATGTTTCTGATTTTGACAAAGTCGATGACTTAGTGTCGGAGACTGATGTTGAAAGTTCGGTGCATACTCAGTCTAAAGTTGGTAAGCCAGATCATAAAAATTTAATCTCCAAACATGATTTTCCAACAATTAAATCTGAGCTTTCCAAACTGAGTGCATACGAACAAAAGCAGATTGCTCGGAGCAAATCTGTTACAGGTAAGAAGTCTAAGTACGGTGGAGTCGGATTTGAGTCCTCGGCTAAATCTAAAACTGTTGAAAAAGGTTTTTCTCCGAAAATTTTGAAACCTACAAATGCCAAGGCTCACAATTCTACTTTGGACACCGACTGTGACAAGGTTGAACCATGGGTAACATATCGGTTAAAGGGTTCCAATAGAGTTTATAGTGACAAAGATTTTCCGTTAGATATGGTGAACCCAAATTTAATCGATCAAATTTTCTCATGTAAATATGATCCAGCATATGATCCCAAAGTGAGAAATGTGCCCATTAGGAAGGGAAATAGCAGTGGTGCTAATGTAATGGACACATTTCAATCTGAGTCTGAGTCTGGGTTGGTAAATAGTGTGAAGAACAAGAAAACATCAAAACCAATTGTTCAAACACCACCACCGAAAGTTTTTTATGATAAAAAACAATCAAATTTCAGAAAACCTGGTCCATTTGTTAAAAGGTCTCAATTCTATAATGATGAAGGGTTTTATGATGAGTTTGGTTGTGGACCAAATCAATCTGGTTTTAGAAGAAGTTCAAAAAGGGTTGATTTTGAAGGTCAGAGTGAATATAATTCAAGGTTTGGTGGGTATAGGAATAGATCTCAGAATTTTAGAGATCATCATTTTTATGATGAGTTTTCAGGGAATGTGTCTGGATATGATTCAGGACGTAACGATGAATTTGGACATCGTTATGTTACAAAGAAGGGTGTTAAACCCAAATTCCAAAACCGGGTGGTTGAGTCCGAGGTGGATGATGACGCGAGTGAAAAGGTCATTATTGATAAACGAAAGTGTTTTAAATGCAAAACTCGCGGTCATACATATCGGACTTGCCCGTTGAAGAAACCCAAATCCACTAAATCTGACACAGAAAAGTCTGACGACATGTCTGAAGGCTATCAAACTGATACTAAGAAAAAGGTCAGATTTGTGGATGAGCAAGGCAGAATTCATTCTAAGGAAAAGTCATCAGATTTTCATACAAATGAAAAGAAATCGGAAAAAGAATTTTCTAAGACAAAATCGATTTTGAAAAATTCTGCTTCAAGCTCCAAGGGTTTTGTAACTGATGGACAAAAACCTAAGTCCATGGCAGGTAAAGATTTTGTTGAAGATGACGGTCGACCCAAAGCTTCAGGCTTGGGTACGTCCCGAAACTAATCTTTTGTCTTAATTTATGCAGGGATCTTCGCGACAACTGATGAATAACATCTGGGTTGTTGATAGCGGAGCATCTCGGCACATGACCGGAGACATTTCTTTGTTGCATGATGTTAAACACTTCGATGGAGGTAAAGTAACGTTTGCTGGAAACAAAGGAGGTCAGGTAACCGGTATTGGTAAACTTTCGAACGGTGCTGTCACATTTGACAACGTTGAATATGTGCAAGAGTTAGAATATAATCTTCTAAGCGTCTCCCAGATTTGTGATAAGCAGTTCACAACGGCTTTCACAGGGAGTGAATGCTTAATTCTGAAGCCTGAATTCAAGATTCCTGATGAGTTTGTGATTATGCGGGCACCAAGATTCTCAAATTTGTACATGCTCGACATGAATTCAGCAAAGGCAACGGTCGCAGGTCAATGTTTCTTGTCTAAGGCATCCGAAAGAGATTCCGTTCTGTGGCATCGTCGCATGGGTCACATTCATTACAGAAAGATGAACGAACTAGTGCGGAGGGGGCTTGTTGAAGGAGTTCCGAAGCAACAGTTTGTGTTTAATGATATATGCGTGAGTTGCAAGAAGGGTAAACAGAAAAGAAAATCCCATCCACTGAAGAAACATCATTCAATAGATGTCCCATTGGAGTTACTTCATATGGATTTGTTTGGTCCTGTAAATCGTGAAAGTATCTCGGGAAATTGGTATTGTCTGGTGGTTACGGATGAATATTCAAGATATTCGTGGGTTGATTTTCTGGTCTCCAAGGATGAAACATCAAGAATTCTTCTCAATTTGATTACCACACTTGAATCACTGTATAAATTGAAGGTGAGGAGAATTCGGAGTGACAATGGCACGGAGTTTAAGAATGTAGCCGTGAGGACGTTTTGTATGGAAAAAGGAATTGTGCATGAATTCAGCACACCATACACACCTCAGCAGAACGGCGTGGCAGAAAGAAAGAATCGCACAATTATTGAAACAGCGCGTACTATGTTGGCTGATGCTCAATTACCTGTTCCTTTTTGGACAGAAGCTGTCAACACTGCGTGTTATGTGCTGAATCGAGTGCTTACCGTGAAGCGTCTTGGTAAGACATGTTATGAGCTTCTGAAGAATCGTAAGCCGAATCTCAACTATTTAGAGCCGTTTGGGTGTCCTTGTACTGTGTTGGCTGCTGCAGGAAAATTTGATGACAAAGTCTTTGAAGGACTGTTTGTTGGTTATTCAAATCAGAAGAAACGTGTTTTCAATAAGCAGACTGGTATGGTAGGGGAATATCTGCATGTTGATTTTCAATCATATACGTTACCACCCAGAGGCGTTGGACCGGATTGGTTATTTGATTACAAGACTTTGTTTGAAAATCTTGAATCGATACCAGAAGTATCTGATGAACAACTTACAAGGGTTTTCATTGAACTGCAAGATGATACACCGGTTCTAAACATTCAAACTCTGCCAACTCCGATAGTGTCTGTCGCTGATGAGTATTTGACTGAGACATCAAATGATACGACTATTGCTGCTGATGAAATGTCCTCTGAAGATGATAGTGAATTTCACGAAGCCGTGTCACATCAGGTGGAAATTCCTGTTCAGCAACCTGATCCGCAAGTTGAATCTACTTCCAATGAAGTTGATGTTAATGTAACTGATACTGTGGTGGTTGAGGAAGATCCTGTTCCTGATTTGCCTGAAACGGTGGTAGTTCCTATTAATCAAACACTCCGGATAAACACCATTCATCCACAAGATAACATCATTGGTGATTTAAATGAAGGAGTTCGCACACGACATCAAATTGAGAGTAGTGTTTTGCTTTCAATCTTGGAATCTGGAGTTCAGGAAGAAGTATTTCATTCATGCTTTATCTCACAAACTGAGCCGACGAATGTTCATGAAGCATTGTTAGACGGTTCGTGGGTTGAAGCAATGCAAGAAGAATTATTACAATTCAAAAAGTTGGGTGTGTGGCATCTGGAAGATTTACCTGAAGGTAGTAAAGAACCGTGTGGGACACGGTGGGTTTACAAGTGTAAACGGGATGATCGCGGAGTCATTGTCCGAAATAAAGCCCGTTTGGTTGTTCAAGGTTTTTCGCAAGAGGAAGGAATAGATTTTAACGAAGTGTATGCACCTGTTGCCAGAATTGAAGCTATCAGAATATTTTTGGCGTTTGCTGCACATCGCGGGTTTAAAGTGTTTCAAATGGATGTCAAGAGTGCATTTTTGTATGGAAAAGTTAAGGAAGAGGTGTATGTCAAACAACCTCCGGGATTCTTCGATCCTGATTATCCGGAAAAGGTTTATAAGTTAGACAAAGCTTTATACGGTCTCCATCAGGCTCCTCGAGCTTGGTACGAGACATTGTCTACTTATTTACTTGACAACGGGTTCAAGCGTGGGTTGGTTGATCCTACTCTTTTCTGTCGAAAAACGGGGGAGGATTTGCTGCTGGTACAGATCTACGTTGATGATATTATTTTTGGATGTTCAAACGAACAACTTTCGAGAGATTTCGAAAAGTTAATGCAAACAAAGTTTGAAATGAGTTCAATGGGTGAAATGTCGTTCTTCCTAGGTCTGCAAGTTCAACAACTAGATCAGGGTATCTTCATACATCAGACGAAGTATGTGAAAGATGTTCTGACTCGGTTCAAAGTGGAAGATGTTCGCATTCCGAGAACTCCGATTCAGTTGTCACATGGCTTATGTCCTGATGAAGACGGTGATGATAAATTTGATGTCACGCGTTACAGGGCGATAATAGGTTCATTGATGTATTTGACAGCGAGTCGACCTGACATAATGTTTGCTGTTTGTTTGTGTTCCAGGTATCAGGCAGCTCCTCGGGTTTCGCATATGAATGCAGTGTTGCGGATTCTAGCTTATCTGAAGGGTAATTCAGATCTCGGTATCTGGTACCCTCATGATGATAAGTTCGACTTATCGGCGTATACAGATTCTGACTACGGCGGTTGTAAGATTAACTTCAAGTCAACCACGGCTGGATGTCAATTTCTTGGTGATAGGTTGGTGTCTTGGCAGTGTAAGAAGCAAACTTCTGTTGCCACATCCACGGCTGAAGCTGAATATATAGCGGCTGCTAGTTGCTGCTCACAGGTTCTTTGGATCCAACAGCAGATGCGGGATTACGGTTTGAAGTTTCTTACTACACCAATTTACATAGATAATTCGGCTGCAATTTGCATAACCAAAAACCCCGTTCATCACTCTAAAACCAAACACATTGAAATCCGTTATCATTTCATCGGAGATTGCTTTGAAAAACACTTGATTGATCTGCAAAAGATTCACACTGATTTTCAAAAAGCGGATCTTTTTACAAAAGCTTTTGATAAAACCCGCTTCCGTTATCTTTTGCAAATCAACGGCATTCAAAAGTTACCAAGTTGAGTAACTTTCGGTTGATCATTGTTTTTTTTGTTTTTCTTGTGTCTGTTTCTTTTATTGTTAAAGAAAATCCAAAAATAGAGTTTTGTATTTTAGGGGGAGAAAAATTAGAAAAGATAAAAAAAAAAGATAAAAAAAAACAATGGAAAAATGCAAAAAGCATAAAAAAAAATTGAAAAATAAAAATTGAGAAATTGATCCGACCAAGTGAGAAATGATAATACATCGGCATGTGTTATCAACCACGGATAAAGTAAATTTAAAGGCTGTAGGTTCTTGTTTGATTAGTTAAATGCGTAAGGGTAAATCTGATATATGCGAGTATGATATAAACATAAAAATTGCTTGATTATTTGTGAGACACATCATGATGATTACTGTGTAATCTTGGCATCAAATAAAATGAAAAAGCAAAAACAGAATAAGAGATGTTCTGGTGTACGCATGTTTTCATTTTGCAAAGATTTAAACTTGTTTAATTTTCTTTATTTTGTCAAACGATCGGACTTTCTCTGCGTATCGAAAGATCGACCTGATTGTTGTTCGTTTGATGTTCTGCCTTATTTTCTTTGGTGTTTCGTATAATCCATCGGACTTTCTCTGCGTGTGCGGGAGCACCGACCTGATTGTTGTTGGGTTATACAACTTCTGCTTTATTTTACATTTCTTATTTTCCTAAACAATCGGACTTTCTCTGCGTGCCTACCGACCGACCTGATTGTTGTTTGTTTAGGGTTCTGCGTTATTTTTGCATGAAACACCATGAACGATAAAATCTCTGTGAAAATTAAATTCTGTGAAAAATACAAAAATAGTAAGAATAAGCCAGATTACCGGTATCTCTGACTGTGTGGGTTTTCACATTATCAATGCTTGCTAAATATATCCTAACATATCAGAAAGCTATAAAAATTGATCTACCCAAGCTGAAATAAATTGAAAAATTGTATTTGCTATCAACTAGACTTGCATGCTGATTAAAAATGAAATTGAAGTGTGTCTGATACACATTGACCGATATGATCTCGCGTCTGGATCTTTCTCACAAAAATACTTAAGTTACATCAGTTCTAGTTATTTTATTTCATTTCTGTTTGGTGTGTTTCTTTGATTATCAGGAAAAATCCAAAAAGATTTTAGGTGTGTTTAGCATAATTGTTGCAAAAATCAAAAAGATTTTATTTCTGCTTTATTTTTGATCAACCGTTAGTGAAAAATTACAAATTATGCCGGAAACAACCAAATGGACTTGATTTCAGAAATTTCATCAGACAATTGAACGAAGTTTGAAGGTTATTGATAAATTTGAAAACTTTTGAGGTTCAATTTGAAAAATTCATCAAAATCAGGGGTATTTTTGAAAATTGTACATATCTCTAATCTTGAAGTTCGGGGGTCCGAACGTGAAGATCGGACGACCGAAGGTGAGAATCGGAGGTCCGAACTCCGATATCGGACAAGTTTTGGAATGGCCGATGGGGAGGTTCGGAGCTACTGTTCGGCCGAACTCGACGTTCGGAGGTCCGAACGTGGTTGGCTATAAATTCGCCAAACGTGAGGTTCGGAGGTCATTGTTACTGTATATCTCCGAACGCATACCGAACCTCAGCCCAATTTTTCAACTTTTGATTCACTGTGTTTTTGGCGATTTAAAGACTGGTTCTAGGTACATCTTGAATTTCCGAGTGTATTGATGCTCTTAGATTGAATTTTCACCTTTGTTTTGAGAGGTTTTTAACTGAAAAACTCGTTCGGACTCATAACAGTTCTAGATCTGAAAATAGGTTATTAAAACTGTGTTTTTATCAATTAAAATTAACTTCTGTGTGTTGCTTATCATATTCCGACTGTGGATACGGATTGAAAGTGTTTGATTTGGTCGGTTTCATCGAGTTTGAAATTCAAATCTGTCGGAGTTCTTCAGGCTCCGAACCCGGAGTTCGGAGGCTCCGAATTTGAGATTCGGAGGAGGATCGGACAGAGTTCGGCCATATTCAAAATTTTGTTCAAATGTTGTTTGTTTACTAAAACGACAATGATTTGACAAAATCGATGATGATATTTGTTAATCACATTGAATTTAATGAATGTTTTCTTTTATGTGTTTTTCAGATATGGCCAATGATTTAAAGATCGGTGATAAACATAACATTTGTGCACACATCGGGGTCACAAGAGGCAAACTTGATAAATTCGGAGGACCTGGAATATTCGACTTTCTGAGACGATCAAGAATATATCATGCCATTACTCAACAGTGTGATGTATACAGAGACATTATTCTGGAATTCTGGAGTACGGCTCACATAATTTCTGATCCACCAATCAGAATTGCTGCTACAATACAAGGCCGACCAGTTCAGATCACAGAAGCTGATATTCGCAGGGTATTGCAGTTAGAGTCTGATGCACCAAATGCCAGACTTGAGTTTCCTCATGAAGACAACGTGGCATTTTTGAAGCGTATTTGGTATACTGACGATCCAAGCAAGGAGTGGGTGTATAAATCGTCTCTGAGTGTCCCGTACAAATATTTGGCACATGTATTACTGGTTTGTTTAGGACATAGGATTTCAGGGCATGACGAAGTTCAACAAATTCCTTTGTCCTTGATGAATGCATTAGTGTTGAATAGACCGTATAATGTGTCTGGGATGATTTTTCACTATATGAGGGATAATCTGACACAACGTCAGAAGAAGGCTGCAATATATCCCAGATTTATTCAATTGGTGCTGAATGATTTATATCCAGATTTGATAAAGAATGCAGCACACAGAATGGAGTTAAAGCATATGACGGAGGCGAGTGTTGGGGCTCTGGCGTCTTACCAAAAGAAAGCACCAGAGTTTCAGCCTAAATTGAAAAGATTGATTGGCCATCTAGCCAATGTCAATTATATAGCACCAGTGTTGGGTGCACCTCGTCATGATGATGGAAGCGATTCAGAAGAACTTGATTATAGTTGGATTGAAGAGCAAAATCAAATACCTCAGCAAGGAAGGGTGAAAAGGCCTAAGAGGCAGATACCAATTGTTCAAGAACAAGTACATCAAGATTCACAACCGGAACCTGTTTCACAACCGTAAATGTCTGAACCGGTGGTCTCAGCACATGCTACTGTGACTGAGACACCTGCGGTTAATACCCTTGTTGATGAATCTGAGTCTGATGATGATTTCATGGATACTGGGGCTGACTCTGAGGACTTGTCGGAACCTAATGATCCGTTTGTCCGTGTTCTGATAAACTCTAAGTATGTGAAGCTGCTGAAGGGTAGTGATGCACATATTGCTTACAGAGTCAGTCAGAAGAAAAGCATCGACCGTTATCAGAATCGAGTATATGATGTGGTGGCTTCTGAATCCGATGAAGATTACAATCCTGAAACCGAGGGGATTTCTGGTAAAGGTAAACAGCCAGTCGCCGGTTCATCTGTTACTCCATCCAAAGGGAGGAAGAAATCAGTTGTTGGGGGCAGAATGAAGAAGAGAAAGGGCGTTGGTGTGCAGCAGTTTATTTTGCAACCTCGTACCAGTGTTTTTACATCTACTGCAGCTGCTTCAACAGTTCAGACTTCAGTGTCTGATACTCAAGCTGAATTTCTGAGAAATTTGATGAATGCTAGTCAATCGACAACTGCTGGCACAGCACCTTCAGCAAGTGCTGGTGTGCAGTTTGTTAGTCAGTCTATGGGATCTTCAACGCCGATTTTCACAACAGCAACTGCATCTACCCAGTCTACACCAGATGTAAACTTCAATTTTGAAGAAGGTTCAGTGTCTTTCTCTCAGGCGAGTATTTTACAAAGCGCTTTATCTGATCAACAATCACAGATTGATGCTTTGAAGGCTAAAACTGAAGCTCAAGAGAAGATGATTGCAGTGCTGCGTTTTGATAATGAAGATTTGACTCAGCGGGTTGCTTCTTTGCAACGTCGTGATGATATTAAGGATCAGGAGATTTTAAGACTGAAGCAAGTTAGTCAGAATCAGTCAAAAATGCTTCTTGAGATGAATGAGCAATTAAAGTTCTTAGTGGAGAAATTTAAAGCTCAGGGGGAGTTAGGAGACGGTTCAGGGTGTAATGAAGACCCAATGCGTTTCTTGAACGATGATCCTGACCAAGATGATCAAGGGAATGTTGGTGGCGGTCCAGGCCCATCTGGAACTACGGGTTCGGGTGCTGGTGCATCATCATCCCAGGGGGAGAAGGATTCGAGAGAAGCAGTGCCAATTTCAGTAATTCCATCTAGTCAAGCAGCTAAAAGTCTGAATGAATTTGCTGAAATGCTACAGACGCTTGAAGAGGGGGAATTTGTTGGTGAGTTGACTGTGGAGGAGTTAAAACGGGTTTTTGAATTAAATGAAGAAGAGTTGAGAAAGACTGCTGAGAAAGAACCAGAGAAATACAATGAACCAGAACCAGAGTCGGATGAAGACATTGATGGTATTTTTGAAGAAGAAGTTGAAGTTGAGGATATTACAGAGGAAGAGTATCCAGATCTGTATTACAACTTCAATAACAATCAAACTGCTGGTGATGAGTTTGAAGTATTTCCTAAAGATAAAGATGCTGAAGTTGAAGAGGTTTTGAAAAAGAAAGAAGCTGAAAAACCTGAAGACCTGGTGGTTAAGGAGGCACAAGTTCAAAAACAGAATCAGACGTTTAAAGAATTTATGAAATCATTTCATGCAAACTATGTGCCGCCTCCGAAACCAGTTAAGCAAAGATCGTCTTTTAAGTTTAAGGGTCGGGTGTCAGGAGAAATTATCAGCTGGATGTATGCTTCGAGTTTGGGGTGCTATGGAATTAAACGTGAAAACGGAATTCAGTACTTCAAGCGAGCCAAGGATTTCAGTAGTTTACCGGTTTGGGATGTTCGTGAGCTGACGAGAAAACCTTTTTGTTGTTATGGCAATGATGCGATAGGTATGCATTTTAAAAAGATTCTCGAGAAAGACGGTCGTGAAGGTTTTCAATTTCTGAATCCTCAGAGACCTAAACGACGTCGATCTAAGACAAGAGTTCATGCATTGACTGGTAAAAAGCTGATAATTCTGGTTTTTCCAAAGAAGCCTGATGTTATGAAGAAGATATCACTGATGAAGATGCAACAAGATTTTATCAAGGATTTGAGGTGGTGGTATTACAATGAAAAGACGGGTGAAGCAGTTATTGTTTTGGAAGAAGAGAATCGGGTTGTGAAGATCTACGATCCTATGTGGCTGATTAACTTGTCAAAGGCTGATATTGCTGAGTTGTATTACAATCCTATTCTGTATCATCCTGACTTTATGGATCAAGCGCTGAAGTTCCAGAGGGTGATACGGGTTTGTTTTGCATTCAACATCTTTGCCGGAAACAATCATGATTTGGTTAGGAAAGGTGATGAGGCTACTTCAGATGCTCGAGGCTGATGAAGAACGGTCCAGCTGTTGCCAAGGGGGAGTTTGTTGATACACGAAATGGCAATGAGCTGGATCGATCGAAGACACAATGTTTTGTTTTAGGTCTGTTGGCCGAACTCCGGCCGAACCCTGGCCGAGCCTTGGCCGAACCTGGGGTTCGGACATGCTATGGAGTTCGGACGACCGTAGGTCTATAAATAGATTTGTGTCTTTGTTTTTTGTAAGTTTCGGAGAGAGTTTGAGCAAACTTGTTTGTGAGTTGTCTCTGTGTAATTCTCTGTAACTCTGATTCTCTATCAATAAGAGATTGAGTTTATTTACGTTTTGTGTGTTGATTCTCATTTGATTACGTCTTGTATTCGATCAATTCATCCAAACCAATCCGTATCCAGTCTCTTTCAGAATTTGAGTGTCAGTTTACCCGGTAACGGTGCTGGTTTCACTAGTTTCACCGGTTTCACGTCTATACTCGTTTTCTGACGGTTTAAGTTTCCGTAAACACCTGGAGCATGTTTAGGGACTGTTTTTAATATGATTTTAGCTTCTAAATTACCAAGCTTGTAGGTGGAAACGCAACTTGCTAATTTAGGGTTTTTGAGTTACCGAAAGTCACAGCTTTTGTCCCGTTTTTTTCGAAACATTATTTCCCATTTTTAGTTGGTAACATTTACTTTAGTTATAAAAAATGAGCCTATTTGCTGTTTTAGATCAGAACCTTAATGTCTCGTGATTTTTAATTAAATAATTTGGAAAATTAAGGTTTTCGGGTCTCGAAAACCCAGTTTTTGAACTTAGATTCTTTTACGACCAACATTGACTTTAGAAAACTTGGTAGTAATTTATTAGGATGGGGGTATGGTTGCCTAAGGCAACCATTTGAATCATAGAGGCAACCAATCATGTTGTGCCAATAGGAGAGAGAAAAAGTTTGCTTAGATGATGTTTTGGAGGTGGGTATGGTTGCCTAAATGTTTAGGCAAACTTTTTTATTTTTATTTAACTTTATATATACAATAAACATATAAAATTAAACTAAAACATTCATTGTAAAATAAAAACATAAAAATTCATTAAATTAAAAAAAAAAGTTACAAAGTCCTAAAAATAAAAAAATTACCAAATCCTAAAAATAAAAAGTTACCAAATCCTAAAAATAAAAAAATTACCAAGTCCTAGAAATAAAAAATTACCAAATCTTAAAAAAAACAACCACCATCTAAAAATTGCATTGCCACCCATATCTCGCCGCCACTCGACGTTTTCATCCAAAAGTACCGGTAGCAATGTTTCGGGCACTCCTTCGTAAGGCTTCAAGAACAATTCGAGGTCACGAGCCCGTTGATCTTCATCCATGGGAGAGTGATTCTTTTTTTTTTGCCAGTGGCCGGTGACTTGTTCTTTCTTTATTCCATGAGAGAGTGATTCTTTTTTTTAGTTTTGTGGAGAGAAATGAGAAGAAGAGGTGTAAAAATATTGAAGAGTTATTGGGGTTTTATAGGGTTGTGGGTGAATTAAAAAAAAAAACCAAAAACAAGCCGTTGAGAAGGGCAACGATCGGAACAAAAAACGGCTAGTTGGTGGGTTGTTTCTTCGGCAAACATTCGCCGAAAGTGGGAGAGTCGGTTGCTGAAAATCAAGATGCCGCGTGGGAGGGTATGGTCGCCGACGATATGCCGAAAGTTGCGAGACTTGCCGAGACTTGCCGAGGGGGTATGCCGAGACATACCTCCCATCCTTAACATAGGTTTTTAAAATCTCAAACACAAGATTCTAGCTTATCTGAAGGGTAATTCAGATCTCGGTATCTGGTACCCTCATGATGATAAGTTCGACTTATCGGCGTATACAGATTCTGACTACGGCGGTTGTAAGATTAACTTCAAGTCAACCACGGCTAGATGTCAATTTCTTGGTGATAGGTTGGTGTCTTGGCAGTGTAAGAAGCAAACTTCTGTTGCCACATCCACGGCTGAAGCTGAATATATAGCGGCTACTAGTTGCTGCTCACAGGTTCTTTGGATCCAACAGCAGATGCGGGATTACGGTTTGAAGTTTCTTACTACACCAATTTACATAGATAATTCGGCTGCAATTTGCATAACCAAAAACCCCGTTCATCACTCTAAAACCAAACACATTGAAATCCGTTATCATTTCATCCGAGATTGCTTTGAAAAACACTTGATTGATCTGCAAAAGATTCACACTGATTTTCAAAAAGCGGATCTTTTTACAAAAGCTTTTGATAAAACCCGCTTCCGTTATCTTTTGCAAATCAACGGCATTCAAAAGTTACCAAGTTGAGTAACTTTCGGTTGATCATTGTTTTTTTTGTTTTTCTTGTGTCTGTTTCTTTTATTGTTAAAGAAAATCCAAAAATAGAGTTTTGTATTTTAGGGGGAGAAAAATTAGAAAAGATAAAAAAAAAAGATAAAAAAAAAACAATGGAAAAATGCAAAAAGCATAAAAAAAATTGAAAAATAAAAATTGAGAAATTGATCCGACCAAGTGAGAAATGATAATACATCGGCATGTGTTATCAACCACGGATAAAGTAAAATTAAAGGCTGTAGGTTCTTGTTTGATTAGTTAAATGCGTAAGGGTAAATCTGATATATGCGAGTATGATATAAACATAAAAATTGCTTGATTATTTGTGAGACACATCATGATGATTACTGCGTAATCTTGGCATCAAATAAAATGAAAAAGCAAAAACAGAATAAGAGATGTTCTGGTGTACGCATGTTTTCATTTTGCAAAGATTTAAACTTGTTTAATTTTCTTTATTTTGTCAAACGATCGGACTTTCTCTGCGTATCGAAAGATCGACCTGATTGTTGTTTGTTTGACGTTCTGCCTTATTTTCTTTGGTGTTTCGTATAATCCATCAGACTTTCTCTGCGTGTGCGGGAGCACCGACCTGATTGTTGTTGGGTTATACAACTTCTGCTTTATTTTACATTTCTTATTTTCCTAAACAATCGGACTTTCTCTGCGTGCCTACCGACCGACCTGATTGTTGTTTGTTTAGGGTTCTGCGTTATTTTTGCATGAAACACCATGAACGATAAAATCTCTGTGAAAATTAAATTCTGTGAAAAATACAAAAATAGTAAGAATAAGCCAGATTACCGGTATCTCTGACTGTGTGGGTTTTCACATTATCAATGCTTGCTAAATATATCCTAACATATCAGAAAGCTATAAAAATTGATCTACCCAAGCTGAAATAAATTGAAAAATTGTATTTGCTATCAACTAGACTTGCATGCTGATTAAAAATGAAATTGAAGTGTGTCTGATACACATTGACCGATATGATCTCGCGTCTGGATCTTTCTCACAAAAATATTTAAGTTACATCAGTTCTAGTTATTTTATTTCATTTCTGTTTGGTGTGTTTCTTTGATTATCAGGAAAAATCCAAAAAGATTTTAGGTGTGTTTAGCATATTGTTGCAAAAATCAAAAAGATTTTATTTCTGCTTTATTTTTGATCAACCGTTAGTGAAAAATTACAAATTATGCCGGAAACAACCAAATGGACTTGATTTCAGAAATTTCATCAGACAATTGAACGCAGTTTGAAGGTTATTGATAAATTTGAAAACTTTTGAGGTTCAATTTGAAAAATTCATCAAAATCAGGGGTATTTTTGAAAATTGTACATATCTCTAATCTTGAAGTTCGGGGGTCCGAACGTGAAGATCGGACGACCGAAGGTGAGAATCGGAGGTCCGAACTCCGATATCGGACAAGTTTTGGAATGGCCGATGGGGAGGTTCGGAGCTACTGTTCGGCCGAACTCGACGTTCGGAGGTCCGAACGTGGTTGGCTATAAATTCGCCAAACGTGAGGTTCGGAGGTCATTGTTACTGTATATCTCCGAACGCATACCGAACCTCTGCCCAATTTTTCAACTTTTGATTCACTGTGTTTTTGGCGATTTAAAGACTGGTTCTAGGTACATCTTGAATTTCCGAGTGTATTGATGCTCTTAGATTGAATTTTCACCTTTGTTTTGAGAGGTTTTTAACTGAAAAACTCGTTCGGACTCATAACAGTTCTAGATCTGAAAATAGGTTATTAAAACTGTGTTTTTATCAATTAAAATTAACTTCTGTGTGTTGCTTATCATATTCCGACTGTGGATACGGATTGAAAGTGTTTGATTTGGTCGGTTTCATCGAGTTTGAAATTCAAATCTGTCGGAGTTCTTCAGGCTCCGAACCCGGAGTTCGGAGGCTCCGAATTTGAGATTCGGAGGAGGATCGGACAGAGTTCGGCCATATTCAAAATTTTGTTCAAATGTTGTTTGTTTACTAAAACGACAATGATTTGACAAAATCGATGATGATATTTGTTAATCACATTGAATTTAATGAATGTTTTCTTTTATGTGTTTTTCAGATATGGCCAATGATTTAAAGATCGGTGATAAACATAACATTTGTGCACACATCGGGGTCACAAGAGGCAAACTTGATAAATTCGGAGGACCTGGAATATTCGACTTTCTGAGACGATCAAGAATATATCATGTTATTACTCAACAGTGTGATGTATACAGAGACATTATTCTGGAATTCTGGAGTACGGCTCACACAATTTCTGATCCACCAATCAGAATTGCTGCTACAATACAAGGCCGACCAGTTCAGATCACAGAAGCTGATATTCGCAGGGTATTGCAGTTAGAGTCTGATGCACCAAATGCCAGACTTGAGTTTCCTCATGAAGACAACGTGGCATTTTTGAAGCGTATTTGGTATACTGACGATCCAAGCAAGGAGTGGGTGTATAAATCGTCTCTGAGTGTCCCGTACAAATATTTGGCACATGTATTACTGGTTTGTTTAGGACATAGGATTTCAGGGCATGACGAAGTTCAACAAATTCCTTTGTCCTTGATGAATGCATTAGTGTTGAATAGACCGTATAATGTGTCTGGGATGATTTTTCACTATATGAGGGATAATCTGACACAACGTCAGAAGAAGGCTGCAATATATCCCAGATTTATTCAATTGGTGCTGAATGATTTATATCCAGATTTGATAAAGAATGCAGCACACAGAATGGAGTTAAAGCATATGACGGAGGCGAGTGTTGGGGCTCTGGCGTCTTACCAAAAGAAAGCACCAGAGTTTCAGCCTAAATTGAAAAGATTGATTGGCCATCTAGCCAATGTCAATTATATAGCACCAGTGTTGGGTGCACCTCGTCATGATGATGGAAGCGATTCAGAAGAACTTGATTATAGTTGGATTGAAGAGCAAAATCAAATACCTCAGCAAGGAAGGGTGAAAAGGCCTAAGAGGCAGATACCAATTGTTCAAGAACAAGTACATCAAGATTCACAACCGGAACCTGTTTCACAACCGTAAATGTCTGAACCGGTGGTCTCAGCACATGCTACTGTGACTGAGACACCTGCGGTTAATACCCTTGTTGATGAATCTGAGTCTGATGATGATTTCATGGATACTGGGGCTGACTCTGAGGACTTGTCGGAACCTAATGATCCGTTTGTCCGTGTTCTGATAAACTCTAAGTATGTGAAGCTGCTGAAGGGTAGTGATGCACATATTGCTTACAGAGTCAGTCAGAAGAAAAGCATCGACCGTTATCAGAATCGAGTATATGATGTGGTGGCTTCTGAATCCGATGAAGATTACAATCCTGAAACCGAGGGGATTTCTGGTAAAGGTAAACAGCCAGTCGCCGGTTCATCTGTTACTCCATCCAAAGGGAGGAAGAAATCAGTTGTTGGGGGCAGAATGAAGAAGAGAAAGGGCGTTGGTGTGCAGCAGTTTATTTTGCAACCTCGTACCAGTGTTTTTACATCTACTGCAGCTGCTTCAACAGTTCAGACTTCAGTGTCTGATACTCAAGCTGAATTTCTGAGAAATTTGATGAATGCTAGTCAATCGACAACTGCTGGCACAGCACCTTCAGCAAGTGCTGGTGTGCAGTTTGTTAGTCAGTCTATGGGATCTTCAACGCCGATTTTCACAACAGCAACTGCATCTACCCAGTCTACACCAGATGTAAACTTCAATTTTGAAGAAGGTTCAGTGTCTTTCTCTCAGGCGAGTATTTTACAAAGCGCTTTATCTGATCAACAATCACAGATTGATGCTTTGAAGGCTAAAACTGAAGCTCAAGAGAAGATGATTACAGTGCTGCGTTTTGATAATGAAGATTTGACTCAGCGGGTTGCTTCTTTGCAACGTCGTGATGATATTAAGGATCAGGAGATTTTAAGACTGAAGCAAGTTAGTCAGAATCAGTAAAAAATGCTTCTTGAGATGAATGAGCAATTAAAGTTCTTAGTGGAGAAATTTAAAGCTCAGGGGGAGTTAGGAGACGGTTCAGGGTGTAATGAAGACCCAATGCGTTTCTTGAACGATGATCCTGACCAAGATGATCAAGGGAATGTTGGTGGCGGTCCAGGCCCATCTGGAACTACGGGTTCGGGTGCTGGTGCATCATCATCCCAGGGGGAGAAGGATTCGAGAGAAGCAGTGCCAATTTCAGTAATTCCATCTAGTCAAGCAGCTAAAAGTCTGAATGAATTTGCTGAAATGCTACAGACGCTTGAAGAGGGGGAATTTGTTGGTGAGTTGACTGTGGAGGAGTTAAAACGGGTTTTTGAATTAAATGAAGAAGAGTTGAGAAAGACTGCTGAGAAAGAACCAGAGAAATACAATGAACCAGAACCAGAGTCGGATGAAGACATTGATGGTATTTTTGAAGAAGAAGTTGAAGTGGAGGATATTACAGAGGAAGAGTATCCAGATCTGTATTACAACTTCAATAACAATCAAACTGCTGGTGATGAGTTTGAAGTATTTCCTAAAGATAAAGATGCTGAAGTTGAAGAGGTTTTGAAAAAGAAAGAAGCTGAAAAACCTGAAGACCTGGTGGTTAAGGAGGCACAAGTTCAAAAACAGAATCAGACGTTTAAAGAATTTATGAAATCATTTCATGCAAACTATGTGCCGCCTCCAAAACCAGTTAAGCAAAGATCGTCTTTTAAGTTTAAGGGTCGGGTGTCAGGAGAAATTATCAGCTGGATGTATGCTTCGAGTTTGGGGTGCTATGGAATTAAACGTGAAAACGGAATTCAGTACTTCAAGCGAGCCAAGGATTTCAGTAGTTTACCGGTTTGGGATGTTCGTGAGCTGACGAGAAAACCTTTTTGTTGTTATGGCAATGATGCGATAGGTATGCATTTTAAAAAGATTCTCGAGAAAGACGGTCGTGAAGGTTTTCAATTTCTGAATCCTCAGAGACCTAAACGACGTCGATCTAAGACAAGAGTTCATGCATTGACTGGTAAAAAGCTGATAATTCTGGTTTTTCCAAAGAAGCCTGATGTTATGAAGAAGATATCACTGATGAAGATGCAACAAGATTTTATCAAGGATTTGAGGTGGTGGTATTACAATGAAAAGACGGGTGAAGCAGTTATTGTTTTGGAAGAAGAGAATCGGGTTGTGAAGATCTACGATCCTATGTGGCTGATTAACTTGTCAAAGGCTGATATTGCTGAGTTGTATTACAATCCTATTCTGTATCATCCTGACTTTATGGATCAAGCGCTGAAGTTCCAGAGGGTGATACGGGTTTGTTTTGCATTCAACATCTTTGCCGGAAACAATCATGATTTGGTTAGGAAAGGTGATGAGGCTACTTCAGATGCTCGAGGCTGATGAAGAACGGTCCAGCTGTTGCCAAGGGGGAGTTTGTTGATACACGAAATGGCAATGAGCTGGATCGATCGAAGACACAATGTTTTGTTTTAGGTCTGTTGGCCGAACTCCGGCCGAACCCTGGCCGAGCCTTGGCCGAACCTGGGGTTCGGACATGCTATGGAGTTCGGACGACCGTAGGTCTATAAATAGATTTGTGTCTTTGTTTTTTGTAAGTTTCGGAGAGAGTTTGAGCAAACTTGTTTGTGAGTTGTCTCTGTGTAATTCTCTGTAACTCTGATTCTCTATCAATAAGAGATTGAGTTTATTTACGTTTTGTGTGTTGATTCTCATTTGATTACGTCTTGTATTCGATCAATTCATCCAAACCAATCCGTATCCAGTCTCTTTCAGAATTTGAGTGTCAGTTTACCCGGTAACGGTGCTGGTTTCACTAGTTTCACCGGTTTCACGTCTATACTCGTTTTCTGACGGTTTAAGTTTCCGTAAACACCTGGAGCATGTTTAGGGACTGTTTTTAATATGATTTTAGCTTCTAAATTACCAAGCTTGTAGGTGGAAACGCAACTTGCTAATTTAGGGTTTTTGAGTTACCGAAAGTCACAGCTTTTGTCCCGTTTTTTTCGAAACATTATTTCCCATTTTTAGTTGGTAACATTTACTTTAGTTATAAAAAATGAGCCTATTTGCTGTTTTAGATCAGAACCTTAATGTCTCGTGATTTTTAATTAAATAATTTGGAAAATTAAGGTTTTCGGGTCTCGAAAACCCAGTTTTTGAACTTAGATTCTTTTACGACCAACATTGACTTTAGAAAACTTGGTAGTAATTTATTAGGATGGGGGTATGGTTGCCTAAGGCAACCATTTGAATCATAGAGGCAACCAATCATGTTGTGCCAATAGGAGAGAGAAAAAGTTTGCTTAGATGATGTTTTGGAGGTGGGTATGGTTGCCTAAATGTTTAGGCAAACTTTTTTATTTTTATTTAACTTTATATATACAATAAACATATAAAATTAAACTAAAACATTCATTGTAAAATAAAAACATAAAAATTCATTAAATTAAAAAAAAAAAAGTTACAAAGTCCTAAAAATAAAAAAATTACCAAATCCTAAAAATAAAAAGTTACCAAATCCTAAAAATAAAAAAATTACCAAGTCCTAGAAATAAAAAATTACCAAATCTTAAAAAAAACAACCACCATCTAAAAATTGCATTGCCACCCATATCTCGCCGCCACTCGACGTTTTCATCCAAAAGTACCGGTAGCAATGTTTCGGGCACTCCTTCGTAAGGCTTCAAGAACAATTCGAGGTCACGAGCCCGTTGATCTTCATCCATGGGAGAGTGATTCTTTTTTTTTTTGCCAGTGGCCGGTGACTTGTTCTTTCTTTATTCCATGAGAGAGTGATTCTTTTTTTTAGTTTTGTGGAGAGAAATGAGAAGAAGAGGTGTAAAAATATTGAAGAGTTATTGGGGTTTTATAGGGTTGTGGGTGAATTAAAAAAAAACCAAAAACAAGCCGTTGAGAAGGGCAACGATCGGAACAAAAAACGGCTAGTTGGTGGGTTGTTTCTTCGGCAAACATTCGCCGAAAGTGGGAGAGTCGGTTGCTGAAAATCAAGATGCCGCGTGGGAGGGTATGGTCGCCGACGATATGCCGAAAGTTGCGAGACTTGCCGAGACTTGCCGAGGGGGTATGCCGAGACATACCTCCCATCCTTAACATAGGTTTTTTAAATCTCAAACACAACATGTGACAAGTAATAGATACTTTCACCATTAACTCGATTTAAATAGATTTTATGAAATAAAATCACAAGGTTTTTAACATTTCTTTATGTTTAGCATCTTTTTAACAAAATGACATTTTATTATCATAACATGACCGTAAAAATCATTTTACATAAATACTATCCACAAGGTCATGTTAAGAATTTTCCATGTAGTCTTTTATATTAATTTTCATGATATATTCATATGTGACTTGTTTTAAACAATATGACATCATAAAAATACTTCACAGTGCGATTTCACAGAGCCTCTATGAAATCCACAACTAGACACACAGAGCTCTGTGGACCTTTCTGTGAAATCCTTTTTCACAGAACCATGAACACTGAACTAACGCTTCTAATGGGAAGTATGTATAGTCTTCAAGAATAAAATCTTGAAGGAGTTCGAGATCATCAGAAGATAAGAAGGAGGAGATATTTTAAAGTCAACAAAAGGAATAAATGATCAATGACTTTCTATACAAGGTAAGGTAAGGGCCCACCAACTTTATACAAGTTGTTGAAAGTGCAATGAATTGAATACTTCATTCAATTCACTCACCCACTTTTATACCTTTATGGGCCTATGTATAGAAAGACATTGTCTTCTACTGAATTAGGACATACACACAAAAATATTTGAATCTTCTTCAAAGGGACTAGATCATCACTCTTGTAGAAAGATATTTCTAATTCACACATACACATCATAAAATTTTGTAACCATTCTTTACAATGAGATATACCAAAAATCTTTATATGAATTGTATGTCTTTCTACTGGTTTTACCTTCCGCAACGTTATTCGTTAATTCTTTAAAACCAATAGTGTCATCTCTGATTAGAGCTCCACGTCAGGACCTAACACATATTATTATTAGTACCAAATAGAGTGTATCTAGAGACAACTCATCACGGAGTTCACATGAAGCGAGGATCAGATGAAATGCAAGTATCCCCAGCTATTCGACCAGTCTATGACTATCAATGAAGGTACTAGTTACATTTTGGGGCAAATTTCTTTCAGAAAGGGGATGATGTGACAACTGAAAAAAAAAACTTTTTCAGCCAACTAGTTATATTACTTAATTTTTGGAAAGATTTTTTTTAAGAAGGGGATAATGTGACAATGATGACCTGTCATTGGGGTCATACAAAAACCTAATTAACCTAGATAGCTAAGGTAAGTCAGGTATCGTATCCACGAGGAGCATGTGGTTAGTGTTATATATTTTATTTGATTATTTAACTAAATTAAGTTAAAAACTAATAAGTGTAAAAATCAATTTTGGATTTTTAAATAGAAAATATAAAATGAGAATGGCTCTGAATAAAAATATGATCACATCTAGGGTTCAAGTTTACCTAATCATGATTAATCTTAATTGATTAACAACATCCTTAAGAGGGACGGTGCAAAGGATTAGCCTGTGATAACACGAGTTCTAACTTAACTGGTTATAACGTGCGAGTTATCGAATTCATTCACAATTAAGGGTTGTAAAGTGTGAATCTTTTACATAAACTAAATCATACTCGATTTACAATTTTGGAACTTTAAATAGAAAATATAAAATGAGAATGGCTCTAAATAAAAATATGATCACATCTAGGGTTCAAGTTTACCTAATCATGATTAACCTTAATTGATTAACAACATCCTTAAGAGGGAAGATGCGAATGATTAGCCTGTGATAACACGAGTTCTAACTTAACTGGTTATAACGTGCGAGTTATCAAATTCATTCACAATTAAGGGTTGTGAAGTGTGAATATTTTATATAAACTAAACCATACTCGATTTACCCATTATATTGATCCTAAGATACATAAACAACCAAGAAACAATTAAGAAATTAATAAACCCTACACCTAGGCATGATCACGAAATATCTAATGAGTCATAATAATAAACAATTTAGATACTAGTATCACTATAAATTGTTCATCAAAACAAACCACTAGAATACTTAACTAATTTAGCAAACTAAAATATATAAAAAATAAAAAGAAATGCGAAACAAATACTTCTTCCATTCTTTGATATCACCATAAAGCTTAAGACATGTGGTATACATGGTGTTATTATGTGGTGTTATCATGCCATGTAGGCGATGACTGAATAACGCCATTTTACCACACCAAGTGTGGTATACATGGTGTGATGATTTGGTGTTGAAGACTATTTTATTATTAATTTTTTTTACTTTTTTTTAAATTTAAATACTAATTACATATTTTTATTTAACATAAAAATAAAACATTACATTTTAAACTAAAATAACGAAAGAACAAAATTACATCAAACATAAATAATTCAAGAAAACACTCGTAGATATCCTCGATCAAATCCGCCTTAAGTTGGTTATGGATATTACGATATCGTATTTCCTGACGATTAGCCCGTTTTTTCTCCTCGTAATTTTTTGGGTATGTCGTATCCAATTTCGCCTCGTTTAATTGACAAATCGCTTTGCCCACATCCACGAGGAGAATGTAATTTAGGGCAGCACGCATGACGTTGGCTATCTTGTCTTGGTGCCAAATTCGTGCGGGATGAGCAATGATGTACCACTTTGTGCCAAATTTGTGCCAAATTTGTAAAGGTGCATTCAACATCCTTCCTAGCGGCGGTTTGAGCCTGTGTGAAGGCTTTACGTCTCTCACCAATGGGAGTTATGAATCCTTTCACAATAGTCGAATAGTCGGGATAAATCCCATCAGCCAAATAATAACCACGTTTGTAAGTGACACCTCGTTGTTCAAATGACGAGTCGGGCTCACGCCCCTCTATGATATCATCCCAAATGGGTGATCGATCCATGACATTGATGTCGTTGTCCGACCCCGCAACACCAAAATATTGATGCCAAATCCACATGTCGTATGACGCAACAACTTCTAGCATTATGGTAGGATGACCGTGATCACCATGCGTGAATTGTGCCCTCCAAGCATTGGGACAGTTCTTCCATTCCCAATGTGTGTAATTAATGTTGCCTTGCATTCCACGAAAACTCCATTTGTTTTCATGGAACTCGTAGAGTTGCCTGATGTCATTTGCGGTAGGTCGTCGTAAATATTTTTTTTTGATACAACTTAAAGATACCTAATATAAGTGATTGAAATTAATATTGAAATTTAAATAATAGAAGTAACAATAAAAATAATACCTTTGAAAGTTTTTTGCAAACACGACCTTAGTGTCTGATCGGACATCCTCAAATACTCGTCAAGGTCATCGCCCGTAGTACCGTACATCATCATATGAAGGGCTGTCGTGCACTTCTGCAAAGGAGTAAAACCAATCTGACCTCTCGCATCACTCCTTTGTGGGAACCAATGTACCTCGCACTCTATATCGCTCACTATTCTTAAAAATAGTGAGCGATTCATACGAAAACGTTGATGGAATGATTCTGCTGGATACACACAACCGTCATTAGAATAATCTCTCATCAGCATTTCTTGCCCCATTTCATGGTTTCTGTTGAGACGAGCTCTTGGAAACCATCATTTGAAAAAACATGACTGAGGCCTCATTTGAAAAAAACATGACTGAGGCCCGGTTGGATGATTCATCCGATGAATAGTCGGATGAAACGTGAGTTGAATCGTTACATCAAGAAGATGAAGACATATTTTTTAGAGAAAGGAGAAGAAATGGTTAAAAAAAGATGATTTTTAGAGAAAGAAGGATTATATATAGGTTAAGAATTGATTTTATTTTCTTCTAAAAATGGGTCCAAACGGTCGAAAATATGACCGTTTAACAGTCACATTTTCTCAAATCTTCCCCAATAACGCCGTGCAAAGTGCCAAGACACTTCATCACGCTAACGCAAAACACGCGTGGAGGGAAGAAAATGCATAAGGTCATGTGGTATACCCAATGTTGTAGAAAGCGCTAGGCGGTAGCTAGGCGGTCGGGTAGAGCATAGGGATTAATCGGGATTAATCGGAATTAGTCGGTTTTGAAATTTTTAGAAATCTTTAAGATTTATATATATATATTTCAAAAATTAATAAATATATTCCCTAAAATTGCTCAAAGTTCCTAGAAACATAGTTTAAAATTCAAAGTCATCAACTTCAAAGTTCAAATACATCATTTCAATTACGTCAACCGCCTAACCCCGCCTAAATCCGCCTACCGACTACCGCCTAACCCCGCCTAAATCCGCCTAACCCCCGCCTAAATCCGCCTAACCCCGCCTAAATCCGCCTAGAAACGCCTAGAAACGCCTAACGCCTAATTTCACCGAGGAATGTAAATTTCCTCTATAAACCGGCGACTAGCGCCTAGGCGACGCCTAGGCGGGCGCCTAGCCCGACTTTCCCAACACTGGGTATACCTCGTAGAACCCCAAAACACGCCCCTTCACGAGGTATACCACATGACCTTATGCATTTTCTTCCCTTGTTCCTCTCCATCTGCGTGTTCAACAAAAGAAGCCAAGGAGGCTTGCTCCTTCCGCAGCCGTCCGTAACCTCCTGTGTCCGACTCCCTCCCCAATTTTTGTTCCATACGTTTTTCTTTATTCATCAATTAAATGGGCCAAAAGCCCATTTTACAAATCTGCATACGAAGGCACGAGACGAGAGAACAAATGTTATTATGAATCATTATTTTTATATTATTTAATTTAAAATTAATTAAAAACTAACATTTTCACAAAATGATTACGAAGCTTGACTCGTTAACTCGTGATGATTTAGGTTCAAATTAATTATATCGTTTAAGTCCCTTTACTTCATAACATATTAAACACCAATAATGATATAAAATTATATAATTTGTAACCATATCGGTATATTTAAATTAAAATTAATATTAAATGAGGTTTATCTAGATACAACTCATCACATTCCTCACTCATCATATTTTGATGAATTGTCGCTGGGGTTATGCAAAAACCTAATTAATCTAGATAGTTAGGGTAAGTCAGATATCGTATCCATGAGTAGCATGTGGTTAGTGTTACAGGTTTTGTTTGATTATTTTAAACTAGACTAACCTTAAAAACTAAGAAATATAAAAGATGATATTTGATTTTAAATAGAAACTAGGTTTAGAGCTCCCGCGCTTGGGGGCGAGCGCAACTATGACGTAAAGAGCATGACCGGGCGTTACGGCTGTCACAGTGGTTAGCGTTTACCAAACATGCTACTCGGGAAAAAGACTGCTTTAAAAAATGCGGGCCATTCGTTACGCTAGAACGGAACACTAGAATTTTAGAAAGATCAAATCTAGATTGGTAATGAAAATATATCTTTACAAAATAAATATTCTTTATAACGGTTGCGTAACTAATTGTTTGTTAACAGAAGAAAACGGAGCAATGAAGTTATTAAAAAGGAACAGTAAAGTTATTTGATATTAGGAGATGGTGTTAAACGTAAAAAAAATGTATTATGGTGTGAAAAAAATGCTCTATATCATAGCTAAGGACCAACAATTAATAACGAAAAAAAATTAATAACCAAAAAAATGGATCTTAGCAAAATAATGAAACTCGCTCGATTTCGGACCCGAGTCACTTTGAATAAGATACATCCTCTAACGGCCCAACCAGCCGATGATTTGCTAATAATATTAACGATATATTATATAATGTAAACAAGTTTTGTTAAGTAAAATAAATTTACCGTGTCTTTAAAAAACGAAGGATGATTTGCTAATAATATTAAACGATATATTATATAACTAGGTTAGTAGCCCGCGTACTACACGTGCTGAATAAAGATTAATATATTAAAAAATACAAAAGAAAAAGATAATGATCAAGAAATTAAAAATTATAATTGATATAAAAATTCTTATATCATTTAAAATTCTATTATGTTTGACAAGTTGTTGATTACTTTTCATAAAAAACTAAAATTAAAATTGATCAAATCTACATTAATTCTATCAAAATTTTAAAATAAAAATTTAGTTTTAATAAAATTGGTAATTAATCTTAATTGATGATTACAAAATTGGTAACTGATTTTGAGCTTGACATGTGACGGTGATGATGTGGACCATTTTTAAATAAGATATGTGACAAAAATTTTATTGCTTTATTAGGATTAAGATAAGATGTAAACAAGTTTTGTTAAGTAAAATAAATTTACCGTGTCTTTAAAAAACGAAGGATGCCGGTTTCGAACATGGATCGCTTAGATTGTACGCAAACGCCTAAACTGTTGGACCAGTTTCCATTTTGTTAACAATAGCAAACAATATAGTATATAAAATATACCTTTAAAGTTAAAAAGTCAACAACAGGCAGGCACACATACCTGTTTCGATGTTTACCCCCATAATAACTTATAGATAATATAACAATGAGAATAATAGTAAATAAAAATATGACCACACCTAGGGTTGCGAATGTCTAGCCTGTGATAACCCGAGTTCTAACTTAAGTGGTTATTACGTGTGAGTTACCGGGTTCATTCACAATTAAGAGTTGTGAACGTATGAACCTTTTATATAAACTAAACCAAACTTGATTAATCCACTAACCAATCCAATCCTAAGATATATAACGATCAAGAAACTAAAAAACCCTACACCCATATATGCTCACGTAGAATTTACCAATCAACATAATAAATAAATCTAATACTGTCTTCATAAAAAATAATTAACCAAAAATTTAAACACAAAATTATAATAAAACAATGAACTAAAAAGATCAAACCAAAATCTGTGCTCTCCTAATCTCCTTCTCGACCCCAAGACATCAACAAGAAAATACATCTGGTCTCTCTCGTTTGCGCGCCAAAATGAGACCAAAGCAGCCTTTGGCTGCCTCTGCGGCAGTCCCTCCAGCCGTCGAACTACCCCAAATTTACTATGCTGCATACGTGTTATTTGTTAGGGATTTGGGCCCCTCAAGCCCAAATGAAATCCAGATTTGCAGCCCAACTATTTTCAATCCACCAAGTCCTACGTGAATGGCCACTAATTGTTTTGCAGCCCAACTATTATAATAAGACCCAACTGGGCAATGTTTTGTAATGATGGTGTGTTGTAAGGTGTACTTTGGTTTTGCCTTCGGGCTCTAGCTTCTCGATAGTTCTCCTAATTTTTTTCCTTTTTGCTGTTAAAAAAAATAAAAATAAATAATCATTAGGACATGTGGTATACCCTATGTGATGTTAAATTTTAACATTGCCACGTCAGTAATATTTTACCGATCATAGATATCCTCGATCAAGTCGGCCTTTATTTGATTTTTTATCTCGAATCCTTATTTCTTGACGAATAGCCCGTTTTCGATCCTCGCCGATTTCCTCATACGTCGCATCCAACTCCTCCTCGTGGAATTGGCAGATTGCAACACCTTGATCCTCGAGGATCATATTGTGTAAAATAATACAACCACGCATAACGTTAGTTATTTTGTTTCGATGCCACATATGTGTGGGGTGAGCTATGATATGCCACTTATCCTTTAAATCACCAAAGGTACTGTCACACCCCAACCGACGGCGGAATTTACGTCGGGGCATGATGATTGTCCAAATGCTCATGACACTAATTAAAGTCTCAATAATTATTCATTACCAAAATTCCAAGTCTTACGAGAGGATCCAATACTCGTAACACAACATAAAGATATAGTTTGATTTAATTAATCTAGGTCAAAGCATCCTAGATGTTAGCATCAATCAAGCATGGCTTAAACTGCATTTCCTGTAACATGTATAAAAATAGAGAGTGTCAACTAAAAATAGTTGGTGAGTAAACATAGGGTTAGGATACATATAGTAGTTTGTAAGTGATTCAAATGTCTGATGTAGACTCAAGCATGTATGAATAAACTAATTTTGAATTTGCATAATCAAACCTTGATGACTTGTACCATAACCTGAATGCCGTTTATACAGTCAAATTCAGGTCGTAGCTAATTGTGATAGGTTTCAATCACCCAAATGCCGTATATACAGTCAAATTTAGGTGGGTTTGTCAGCCAATAGATCTATCATTGTTACCGTAGGCTTGTATGTTAATGATTACACTTGAAAGTTGAATTTTGCATAAAAACACCATAGTCTAACATATAGCATGTAATCACACATAGACATGAAATGAAATCGCATGGTTTGTAAATGAATAAAGATTTGATATTTGAATATGTATACATGTCACATCCCAAAACTTGAAAACGAAAGGGGATATGAATACTCACTACTCAAATTATCATTTGAAGGAATCACCCCTCTAATAATAACAAGAGTAGATATCGCATAATATTCCACAATGATAAGAAGGGATAGGAATACTCACTTGATCAATAAGTGAAATATGAAAATAGTCCGAGTGATATGAAGATGACCTATCCGTGTCCTAAATTATATAAAGACACTTTAAGGTTTACTGATATGGGTCAAGTATGTAAGTCAACCATTTAGACTAGTCGATTCTAGTTACGTGAGTTAACTCGTTTAACCGTTGGTGATAATTATTTGTGTTTGATATATGTTTATTTATTCTACGAAAATAAATATAAGTGTATTTGAATATTCAAGTAAACGTGCTCTAGATTTACGGGTTATATTTCGAGTGGGTTGTATGAATGATATTTCCAACTGAGTTGTTTATTTAGTTTATACAAAATATATAATAGCAGTTGCCTTTTATTAGTCAAAAGTCCCAACTTAGTTTATAATATGTACTTTATTAATGTTACAAATAACATAACGGAGATCCGTTAGATCTAATATTTAATATAATTGAAGTAAGTGTAATAAATAAATTTTAGACACGTTTTAATATAATAAAATTTCGTAAATATTTATAAAATAAAATTATGAATATAAATTTTACTATAGAATTTAATTTATGATTAACACACGAGGTGCTTATATTTGAGGAGTATAAAATATATAAGATTAGTATTTTTCTTTAGAGATTATAGTTAACCGAAGGCTCGACTAGTTTAAAATAACGACATAAAAATAATAACGAACGATTACTCACTTAAAGCAAGCAAGGAGAAGGAATGTAGTAGGAGGATGTTGAATCCACTCGTGAGTCTTCAAAAGGTAGATAATTTCTTTCTGTCGTGGAATTGGATATATTTTCGTGAGCGTTTTTGGGAGTAAGAAATGAGTTTGAGTGTGTTTATTTTTGGTTCAAGCATGCCGTATTTATACATGAAATTTTAGCCCATGGTAATCCTTGATAACACTTGGTAAATCCTTGGTAACACTTGGTAATCATTGGTAACACTTGGTAACTCCTTGGTAACACTTGGTAAATCTTTGGTAACACTTGGTAGTCTTTTGGTAACACTTGGTAGTCTTTTGGTAACACTTGGTAACTCCTTGGTAACACTTGGTAAATCCTTGGTAACACTTGGTAGTCTTTTGGTAACACATGGTAAATCCTTTGGGTAGTCTTTTGATATAGCTTTAATATTTAAAATGTTTTATTTATAAAAAAATATAGATGAATAAAATTATAAAAACTATATATATATATATATATATATATATATATATATATATATATATATATATATATATATAGATGAAGGATAATATGAAAACCACTCCCACTTTGGAAAACCAAGGAAACCTCCTATCTACCATTGATCATATCAATCCAATGGCTCACATTAATCCCCTATTTTTTCCTTTATTTTAATCCCATAATATCCCATTTTCCTTTTATTAATAAATCTAAAGGGTATAATAGTCCAAAATATACACCATTAAGTGTCCCCACCTGCAAAAAGAACATGTAGCTTCATGTCATTTCTCTTTCCTTCTTCAACCCATATATCAGGTACTTTTCTTTTTTTCATAATTTAATTAATTAATTTAAAAACTAATTAAACAAACTTCAAATGACCATATCTCACTAAATAATTAACGAAAATCAATTCTGAAAGCGGCATTGGATTCGTCTCGGCGAGACGATTCAGGAGCGCACCATTTTGATAGGTTTCTTTGCGGATTAATTTAATCAATTAGTTCAAAAAATAATTCAACAAACTTCAAATGGCCATATCTCACAAAATACTTAACGAAAATCAATTCTAAAAGCGGCGTTGGATTCGTATCGGCGAGGCGATTCAGGAGAGCATCATTGTTGATAGGTTTCGTTAGCGTTTGCATAGACTTAGTTACTTATGTAACCCCGCATCTTATTATGTAAACCTATACTTAAGAAAAATATAGGCTTACATGAGTAACCTTTTGAGGTTACATGAGTAACATATGAGGTCAATCAAAAAATAGGTAACCGATCAGATCAGATCCATAACATAGGTAACCCAGGTTGGTTACATACTTAACCAATGTCAAAGAATCAGTTATTAATTAAATATCTATGTAACCCACAGAGGTTACCTATGTAATTCAACATCTTGTTCGCTGATTGATCTTAAAAATATGTAACCAATAGAGGTTACCTATGTAACACAAAGGGGTTACCCATGTATCCAACCAATGAATCTTTTTTTTTTTAAATAACCTATGTAACTATCTTAGGTTACCTATGTAACCCCAAATATCATTCACATATGTAACCAATAGAGGTTAAATATGTAACCCGCAAATGTTACCTATGTAATTCAACATCATGTTCACTAATTGGTTTTAAAAATATGTAACAAATAGAGGTTACTTATGTAACACAAAGGGGTTACCCATGTATCCCACCAATGATTCTCTTTTTTTTTTAAATAATCTATGTAACTATATCAGGTTACCTATGTAACCTCAAATATCATTCACATATGTAAACAATAGAGGTTACATATGTAACCTGCATAGGTTACCTATGTAATTCAACATCTTGTTCACTGATTGGTTACATAGGTAACCTAACGTGGTTACATAGGTAACCTATCGTGGTTACATAGGTAACCTATCGTGGTTACATAGGTAATTTAACATCTTGTTTGATCATACTAAGCTATTGCAACAATCAGATTCAAGTTTCTTTATCATTTTTATCGGTTTTTAATTTTTCCGATGTTGAATTACAAAAGTAACCTCTACTGGTTACATATTTTTAAAACCAATCAGTGAACAAGATGTTGAAATACATAGGTAACCTATGCGGGTTACATAGGTAACCTCTATTGGTTACATAACATAGGTAACCCCTTTGTATTACATAGGTAACCTCTACTGGTTACATATTTTTTTAACCAATCAGTGAATAAGATGTTGAATTACATATGTAACCTCTATCGTGTTACATAGGTAACCTCTATTGGTTACATATGTGAATGATATTTGGGGTTACATAGGTAACCTGATATAGTTACATAGGTTATTTAAAAAAAAAGATTCATTGGTGTGATACATGGGTAACCCATTTGTGTTACATATGTGAATGATATTTTGGGTTACATAGGTACCCTATATTATAGTTACATAAGTTATTTAAAAAAAATATTTGTGGGTTACATAGGTAACCCCTTTGTTGACATAATAAGATGTGGGATTACATATGTAACTAAGTTTATGCAAACCGCAACGAAACATATCAACAATGGTGCTCTCTTGAATCGTCTCGTCGAGAAGAATCCAACGTCGCTTTCAGAATTTATTTTCGTTAAATATTTAGTGAGATATGGCAATTTTGAGTTTATTGAATCATTTTATGAATTAATTGATTAAATTAATCCGCAACGAAACCTATCAAGAATGGTGCGCTCCTGAATCGTCTCGTCGAGACGAATCCAACGCCGCTTTCAGAAGTTATTTCCATTAAGTATTTAGTGAGATATGATCATTTGAAGTTTAAAGAATCTTTTAATTTAGTTAAGTAATTAAATTAAGATATAAAAATAAAGAATAGTCGTGGGAGAGAGGAGAGAGAGTGAAGATATAACTTTTCTTTTTTTTACAGGTGGGATTACAAGTAAAATGACAATGCTACCCTTATCAACCTATCTCAAATTGATAGATGTGGTTGAATCTTGACCACCCAATTGGTTTACTTGGTTTTCCATAGTGGGGAGGGTTTTCATAATATCCCTCCCCTATATATATATATATATATATATATATATAATAATAATCTTTAGTATTTTACCACCATTAATGTATAGTGTTGGAGTTGTCATATGATTATCACCATTTGTTTCGTGAATTGACTCGGGTATGACCTTAACATTCATAACATATATATATATATATATATATATATTACATATAAAATGAAACGAGGGTATAAAAATAGAATTTCATGATTTGCTTGAATAAAGATTGAAATTACATGGATAATTGAAACGGGTCGGGTTACAAATATGGAAAATAGACGGATGTCACAATCTCCCCTACTTTAGAGAATTTCGTCCCGAAATTGATTACAAGGAGGCCGATGAAAAAAGGTGTGGATACTTGGTTTTCATTTGGTCTTCGCGTTCCCAAGTGAATTCCGGACCACGCTTGGATTCCCAACGAATCTTGACAATAGGTATGCGACTACGCTTGAGTTGTTTCACCTCACGGTCCATAATCTCTATGGTTTTCTCTACAAAGTGCATAGATTCATCGATGTGTACTTCATCTAGAGAAACATGGAGGTTTTCATCGGCTAAGCATTTCCGAAGATTTGACACGTGGAAGGTTGGATGAACATTTTTGAGCTCAGAAGGTAGCTCGAGCCTGTAAGCCACTTTCCCAATCCTTTTAAGTATTTTGAATGGGCCAACGTAACGAGGTGCTAACTTTCCTTTCTTTCCAAATCGGACGACTCCCTTCCAAGGGGATACCTTAAGGAGTACTAAGTTGCCGACTTCGAATTCTAGGGGTTTGCGTCGTTTATCAGCGTAGCTCTTTTGACGACTTCTAGCAGCGAGTAGATTATCACAGATTTGAATGATTTTGTCGGTAGTTTCTTGAATTAACTCTGGACCGGTGATTTGGGCATCACCAATCTCGTTCCAACAAATAGGTGAGCGATACTTTCGACCATAGAGTGCCTCGAAAGGTGCCATGCCGATGCTTGTATGGTAGCTGTTATTATAAGAGAACTCGATCAGAGGTAAGTGCGAATCCTAATTGCCACTAAAATCGATAACACATGAGCTAAGCATATCCTTGAGTGTTTGGATAGTTTGTTCATATTGACCATCGGTTTGAGGATGATAAGCGGTGCTAAGGTCTAGACGAGTACCAAAAGCTGATTGAAGAGATTGCCAAAAGCGGGAGATAAAACGACCATCACGATCGGAAATAATTCTCAAAGGCACACCGTGACGACAAGCAATTTCTTTGATGTAGATTCGAGATAGTTTCCCAACTCGATACTTTTCTCGAATAGGAATGAAATGAGCTGATTTGGTCAACCGATTAATGATTACCCAAATGCTATCGTGACCATCTGATGTGCGTGGAAGTTTAGTGATGAAATCCATGGCTATGTTTTCCCACTTCCACACCAGAATCTCTGGTTGTTCAAGCAACCCAGAAGGTCGTTGATGTTCAGCTTTCACTTTGGAGCAAGTGAGGCATTTAGTCACGAAGAGGGTAATGTCCTTTTTCATGCCGGGCCACCAATAATGACAACGAAGATCTTGATACATTTTGTCCGGCCCGGGATGAATAGAATAGCGGGACTTATGAGCTTCGTTCATGATGAAAGTACGAAGGTCACTGCAATTAGGAATCCAAAGACGATTTAAGAAATATAGGAGGCCATTAGGTTTGGTTTCCAATTGGAGTTCAGCACCACATGACATTTCTTCGTACATGTTACCATCGGTGACTGAGGCATGTTGTGCTTCAAAGATACGAAGTTGGATATCCGACTGAATATGAATGCTTTGAAGTTGAATGGACTTGACATGGTCTTTACGACTAAGAGCGTCAGCTATAACATTTGCTTTGCCAGGATGATAACGAATTTCACTGTCATAGTCATTTAGTAGTTCGATCCAACGCCGTTGTCTCATGTTGAGTTCCTTTTGATCGAAGATGTGTTGGAGGCTTTTGTGGTCGGTGAAAATCACCCATTTGGTACCGTATAGGTAATGCCTCCAGATTTTCAAAGCAAAGACGATCGCACCCAGCTCAAGATCGTGCGTTGTGTAGTTCTTCTCGTGGATTTTGAGTTGTCTTGATGCATAAGCAATAACTTTGCCTCGTTGCATGAGAACGCAACCATGACCTTGGTTCGATGCATCGCAATAGACGACAAAATCGTCGTTACCATCAGGAAGAGCTAAGATAGGAGCATCACATAACATTTGTTTAAGTGTTTGAAATGCTTGCTCTTGCTTAGGACCCCACTCGTAGGGTTTGCCTTTATGGGTTAAGGCAGTGAGTGGTAAAACAATCCTAGAGAAATTAGAAATGAAACGCCGGTAGTAGCCTGCTAGACCAAGAAAAGAACGAATTTCGGTAGGAGTAGTAGGATTACTCCAATTTTTAACGGTTTCGATCTTAGCAGGATCTACATGGATACCCTTGTCATTGACGATGTGTCCCAAAAATTGAACTTCCTTAAGCCAAAATTCACATTTTGAGAATAAGCATATAGTTGTTCTTTCTTCAAGAGTTCCAAGATCAGACGCAGGTGTTGTTTGTGATCAGATTTTGATTTGGAGTAGATGAGAATGTCATCAATGAAGACGATCACGAACTTATCCAAGTAGGGCTTGCAAACGCGATTCATCAGATCCATGAATACCGCAGGTGCGTTTGTTAAGCCAAAAGGCATAACTATGAACTTGAAGTGACCATACCTAGTACGAAAGGCGGTCTTTGGAATATCATCGTCATGAACTTGAAGCTGATGATATCCAGAACGAAGACCGATTTTGGAGAAACAATTGGCACCTTGAAGTTGATCAAAGAGATCATTGATTCTCGGTAAAGGGTATCGATTCTTAATGGTAAGCTTGTTGAGCTCACGATAGTCGATGCACATTCGAAATGATCCATCCTTCTTCTTTACGAATAAAACAGGTGCTCCCCAAGGTGAGGAACTTGGACGAATAAAGCCTTTGTCAGAAAGCTCTTGGAGCTGATTAGACAACTCTTGCATTTCAAAAGGTGCGAGGCGATATGGAGACTTAGCCACTGGATTTGCACCGGGTACAAGATCGATACGGAAATCGATTTGTTGAATAGGAGGAAGGCCAGATATGTCTTCAGGGAAGACTTCAGGAAAATCTCGAGCAATTGGAATGTCTTGTATCTTCTTCTCCTCAACATCTGTCTTCACAATATGGGCCAAGAATGCCACATAATCCTTGCGTAAGTAATTACGGGCTTTGGTGCAGGACATGAGTTTAAGTCCCTTAGATGGTTTGTCGCCATAGACAACCAAAACCTGACCATCTGCACGAGGAATTTGAATAGCCTTCTCGAAACAGACGATTTCAGCATGATTCAGAGTTAGCCAATCCATGCCTACTATGATGTCAAAACTACCCAGTTGCATGGGTATGAGGTCGATGGAGAGATTGTGCTCATTAAAGTCGAGTGTGCAATTACGAATAATAGAGTCAATGGTGATGGGTTTTCCATCCGCCAATTTAACCGTGTAAGGTTTCTCTAATGTGTTTCGAGGGGTAGCAAGTAAGGGCTTGAAGTCAATAGAAACAAAACTCTTATCGGCACCAGTATCAAATAAAACTGAGGCATAACGGTTATTAACAAGGAACGTACCGTTAACCACTTCGTTGTTGGCCTGGGCTTGATTAGCATTGATGTTGAATGCGTGACCATGCGCACCCTGGTCGATTTGGTTGGCTTGAGCGTTGTTCACGATTGTCAACCTGGGACATGTGTTGCGAAAATGCGTAGGGTCACCACACTGGAAGCAAGCAGGCCTATTGGGTGGTGGCGGAGCATTGGATAGAGAAATGGGTCGGACAAAGGGTTATTGGGCTTGAGGTTGAATGGGTTGTCGACAAGTGTTGGTATGATGGCCAAAACGACCACAGTTTAGGCATTGGCGACATGGGGTAGCCGCAAGATGATGGTAATTGCAGGTGTTACACTGAGGTAAGGGTCCAGCATAAGGCTTCTTAATAGGATGGGTAAAAGGAGCAACCTGGGCTATGGGTGTAGCTGGTTGTGATGATAGCATAGTTTCGGTGGTTAGCTTTCCGCTTCTTCTTGTTAGCAGCAGATGACTCAGCCTTAACATCTTTAGGTGTATCGGTTGAGGCTTTATCAGATGATTTCTTAGCGCCCTTTCGGAATAGGGTCCCTGTTTCTACGTGATCATCAGTAAGGATTGCACCTATACGCATAGCTTCTGCGAGTGTCTCCGGGTTTCTACCCCGCATGGTGTCTCGAATTTGAATTGGGAGACCCTTAATATACTTCTCAATGGCTTGAGAAAGAGGTTCAACCAAGTGAGGAGCCAAGTAACTTAGCTGTTTGAAACGAGTGTTGTAAGCTAAGTTTTCGCCACTATCTTGCTTCAGTCCCCAAAACTCAACCTCGAGTTTCATGATCTCGCTACGAGGGCAGAACTAACGATTCATGAGTTCCTTGACTTCGTTCTAAGATAAGGCCATGGCAGCATCCAAACCCCGAGTGTGTTTTTCGCTATTCCACCAGGTGAGTGCCTCTTTTTGGAAGACACTGGTAGCATGACGAACCTTCAATTTCTCAGGGCAGTCGCTATTGAGAAAAGTGTTCTCCATGCTCTCGTACCATTGTAGCTGACCAGTAGCCCCTTCAGACCCATAGAAGATGGGTGGTTTGCAGGAGTTGAAGTGTTTGAAGGTGCAGTGGGGAGGATTCGCACCAACTTGGTTATTCTGATTAGTGTTGAGGATTCTGTTGGAGCTTAACCATCATATCTGGGATGACTTTAGCCATTTGCTTGGCTATATGAGCAGCCATCTTGCGCCCAGATTTTCCAAAACGATGGCCTTTGAAATGAATAGACATGCTGAATTGAGGTGAAAGAGATTGTGAGACAAATGATGAAAATGGTTTGATAGGTGATAGGCATGGAAGAAAATATGAAAATCATGAAACATATGTTGAAATCATTGTAAATCGGTGGAATAAAATATAAAACAGGAAAAGTAAATCATGTTGAATTGCAAAATGAACATAGCATTGAGTGGTATCCATTTAAAACGATCACCTTGACTTATCAAAGTTATTTTAGTTCGTGTGACATTTGGTATGACATGCTTTAGCCTAATAGGTAAGACACTCTCACTAAGAGTTCCCAGATCGGCGCACAGGCGCAGCGGTTGACTTGGGTTTATACGAAACGCCTTTCTTAGACAGAAAACTCGGTTACCGGCGTCCACCCTTCCAGTTACTACATGCCCGTCACTTAGAACTTAAACTTTGACGAGAGTGAAAATCGAAAAGTAACTAGAATAATGAAACTTCAAATGTTGTATAAAGTGATAGTGTAGATGTGTGTGTCTAGAAAAGATTTGGGGCTTGAATCGAATATGGTAGGAATAAATAGCGTATATACGGACATATAGTAATATGTAATAAGCATGCAAGACATGAGATACTCATGTTTGGACACCTAAAGCCATAGTCTAGGTCACCATTTCTAATAACCTAATTCCCTATAGTCATGGCTTTGATACCAATCTGTCACACCCCAACCGACGACGGAATTTATGTCGGGGCATTATGATTGTCCAAATGCTCATGACACTAATTAAAGTCTTAATAATTATTCATTACCAAATTCCAAGTCTTACAAAAGGATCCAATACTCGTAACACAACATAAAGATATAGTTTGATTTAATTAATCTATGTCCAAAGCATCCTAGATGTTAGCATCAATCAAGCATGGCTTAAACCGCATTTCCCGTAACATGTATAAAAATAGAGAGTGTCAACTAAAAATAGTTGGTGAGTAAACATAGGGTTAGGATACATATAGTAGTTTGTAAGCGATTCAAATGTCTGATGTAGACTCAAGCATGTATGAATAAACTAATATTGAATTTGCATAATCAAACCTTGATGACTTGTACCATAACCTGAATGCCGTCTATACAGTCAAATTCAGGTCATAGCTAATTGTGATAGGTTTCAATCACCCAAATGCCGTATATACAGTCAAATTTAGGTGGGTTGTCAGCCAATAGATCTATCATTGTTACCGTAGGCTTGTATGTTAATGATTACACTTGAAAGTTGAATTTTGCATAAAAACACCATAGTCTAACATATAGCATGTAATCACACATAGACATGAAATGAAATCGCATGGTTTGTAAATGAATAAAGATTTGATATTTGAATATGTATACATGTCACATCCCAAAACTTGAAAACGAAAGGGGATATGAATACTCACTACTCAAATTATCATTGAAGGAATCACCCCTCTAATAATAACAAGAGTAGATATCGCATAATATTCCACAATGATAAGAAGGGATAGGAATACTCACTTGATCAATAAGTGAAATATGAAAATAGTCCGAGTGATATGAAGATGACCTATCCGTGTCCTAAATTATATAAAGACACTTTAAGGTTTACTGATATGGGTAAAGTATGTAAGTCAACCATTTAGACTAGTCGATTCTAGTTACGTGAGTTAACTCGTTTAACCGTTGGTGATAATTATTTGTGTTTGATATATGTATATTTATTCTACGAAAATAAATATAGGTGTATTTGAATATTCAAGTAAACGTGCTCTAGATTTACGGGTTATATTTCGAGTGGGTTGTATGAATGATATTTCCCAACTGAGTTGTTTATTTAGTTTATACAAAATATATAAAAGCAGTTGCCTTTTATTAGTCAAAAGTCCCAACTTAGTTTATAATATGTACTTTATTAATGTTACAAATATTAGACTCTTAACGGACATAACGGAGATCCGTTAGATCTAATATTTAATATAATTGAAGTAAGTGTAATAAATAAATTTTAGACACGTTTAATATAATAAAATTTTGTAAATGTTTATAAAATAAAATTATGAATATAAATTTTACTATAGAACTTAATTTATGATTAACACACGAGGTGCTTATATTTAAGGAGTATAAAATATATAAGATTAGTATTTTTCTTTAGAGATTATAGTTATCCTGAAGGCTCGTCTAGTTCAAATAACGACATAAAAATAATAACGAACGATTACTCACTTAAAGCAAGCAAGGAGAAGGAATGTAGTAGGAGGATGTTGAATCCATTCGTGAGTCTTCAAAAGGTAGATAATTTCTTTCTGTCGTGGAATTGGATATATTTTCGTGAGCGTTTTTGGGAGTAAGATATGAGTTTGAGTGTGTTTATTTTTGGTTCAAGCATGCCATATTTATACATGAAATTTTAGCCCATGGTAATCCTTGATAACACTTGGTAAATCCTTGGTAAATCCTTGGACACTTGGTAATCCTTGGTAATACTTGGTAACTCCTTGGCAACACTTGGTAAATCCTTGGTAACACTTGGTAGTCTTTTGGTAACACTTGGTAACTCCTTGGTAACATTTGGTAAATCCTTGGTAACACTTGGTAGTCTTTTGGTAACACATGGTAAATCCTTTGTGTAGTCTTTTGATATAGGTTTAATATTTAAAATGTTTTATTTATAAAAAATATAGATGAATAGAATTATAAAAACTATATATATATATATATATATATATTTATAATCTTTAGTATTTTACCACCATTAATGTATAGTGTTGGAGTTGTCAAATGATTATCACCATTGGTTTCGTGAGTTGACTCGGGTATGACCTTAACATGCATAACAGATATATAATTTATATATATATATATATATATATATATATATATATATATATATAGAGTCGAGTTATCCTATATCCAGCAAAAACACTACATCCATTGCGGATTAATCTGGGGCGTCCATCAAGATCATCCAACAGCCAGGATCTATGGTGTTTTCCGCCTATGGCGTTTTCGGGGAAAAAAAAACACCATAGGCGCAAAACACCATAGATCCTGGCTGTTGGATGATCTTGATGGACGCCCCAGATCAATCCGCAATGGATGTAGCGTTTTTGCTGGATGTATTTTACCCTAAACCTATATATATATATATATATATATATATATATTACATATAAAATGAAACGAGGGTATAAAAATAGAATTTCATGATTTGCTTGAATAAAGATTGAAATTACATGGATAATTGAAACGGGTCGGGTTACAAATATGGAAAATAGACAGATGTCACAGGTACGTTCAATGTCTTCTCGAGCGGCGCTGTGAGCTTTTGTGTAGACCTTTCACCTTTTGCCAATGGGAGCCGTAAACCCTTTGACAATTATAGAGTACTCGGGATAAATATCGTCTCCCAAATAATTACCCCGCTTGTATGTGTTGCCTCGTAGCTCAAACGAGGAATCAGGCTCACGTCCCTCGATGATATCATCCCAAATTGGTGACGGATCCAACACATTGATATTGTTGTTCGAACCAGCGACACCAATATATTGATGCCAAATCCACATGTCATATGAAGCAACGACTTCAAGCATTATGGTTGGATACCCATGATCACCGCACATAAACTGACCTCGCCAAGCGTTGGGACAATTCTCCCACTCCCAATGTGTGCAGTCGATGCTACCAAGCATCCCATGGAAACCCTATTTCTGCTCGTGAAACTCGTACAACTGTTTAGCAGTGGGTCGGCGTAAATATTATCTTCCGTACAAGTTGTAAAGACCTAAATTTAAAAACTACGTATGAGAATTAAACAAACATGGTATTTAAATTTATTTACGAAACAAATGTTGTACAAGAAGTATTACCTTTATAAAACTTTTAAATGCACAACCTAATAGTCCGATCGGACATCCTTAGATACTCGTCGAATGAATCACCCGTAACACCGTACGCCATCACTCGAATTGCTGCCGTGCACTTTTGCAATGGAGTGAAACCAATCATTCCTCTCGCGTCGCTTCTTTGTGGGAACCATGGATCCTCTCGTTCTAAATCGTTCACAATTCTTAAAAACAGTGAACGGCGCATTCGAAAACGTTGTTCGAACGCTTCTGCCGGGTAGACGCAATGGTCGTTGAAATAATCTCTAAGAAGACTCGTCTGCCCATTTCACGGTTTTGATTAAGACGTGCTCTTCGGGTAAGACTTTGTTGCGCTCATCTATTTAGCCGACGTTGCTGATAATGCACCATCATTTGGAAAAACATATCCGTGGCTTCGTCGACGATGAGTCTACTTCTTAAATTTCGGGACGAAATTTCCTAAAAGGAGAGGATGATGTGATAATCGAGAAAAACATGCGATAATTGATAAAAACTGAAACGAAAACCTAAAGCGATTCAAGTGCGAATCGGTAGAAACTGATATGGGAGAACGGGAATCTTTTGTGTGAACCCAAAATTTTATTTCTCTCTTAGTAATAAGTAGGCTATTAAACTAACCTTTACTATTGAGTAAAACATATAAACGATTATTTTACCATTGGAGTAAAATGTTAAAACTTGATTTCTACCAAACGGCAACGGGGTTGCAACTATTAAAATGTGCGGTGACACTTATTAAGACTCATACTGTTAGCAACGGGGTCGCGATCTTAATTTTTGGGATGAAAATTCTCTAACAAGGGGAGGATGTGACAATCCGGCCCTTCGGGTGGGACCCGAACATCAAAAAAGGATAAAACTGATAAAACTGGCAAAACCGAGAGTCGCGTATATAGGCATAGTATGTCAATTAAGGTATTAGAAGAGTCTAGTAGCCTTAAAACACTTCACAAACATCACACACAAGTCGGAGTCTCGAAACATTGGTGAAAAACTGAAAACTGCTAAGTGTCGTGAATTATGTGAAAACTGATACGTGAATTTAAAAGCATGATTTTAAATCATTATGTGGCAAGTTGATACTTGATTTTATTGGATTTTATGTGATAAAAATGATGGTGAATTGAAAATGGGAGAAAACTTTGAAAACCGTTACCAAAAACGCGAGAAACGGACAAAACGGGCTGCGGTCAACAAAAGTCAACAGGGCTGCCAGACGAGGAGCTCTAGGCGTATCGCCTAGAGCAACCCAAGGCCCCAGGCGATACGTCTACAACCCAGTTTTTAGCGGAAACCCTAATTTCCACTATTTAAGCATCATTAGCCACCACCATCTCATTCCTTTAGATCTAAATAATTTTCCTGCCCCATTTACGTCTCATATCATCCCTATACTCATTCCTTACCAAGATCCAAGCTTTATTACAAGTTTCAAGCCCCGATTTCATCCCTTTTCATCCTACATCATTCGGTATGTGTTTTCTTATGTTTTGCTTGTGTTTATGTTGTCAAGATTCATGCTTTATGATAGATCTAGGTCTGATCTATAATGGTTTGATGATATCAAGTGTAGATCTAGTGATTTGAGTAGAAAAGCTTGCATCTTTTGATAAAAAATGTGGCTTTTATGCATGCTGTTGTGATTTAAGCTAGATCTAGGGTTTTTGATGGAAAATCATGCATGCATGTGAATAAAGGTTGATGATTTGTGCTAGATCTATGTTGTAATGTCTAGATAATGATAGATTTAGGGTTGATGATGCATAAAGTGATTGACTTTGCGTGAGATCTATGATGAAAACATGATTTCGGTTGCCATGCTTGCAATATCTTGAATAAAGACATATGATTGTTGTTACATCCATTATCTGAGTATGCAATCTAGGTTATTTGATGCATGATGAAGTATAAAGTTGTAAACTTGATGATCAATAGCATGCGGTTAATTTTATAAAAATCAATTATATGAAAATATAGTGAAAATGGCCGATTAGGGCAAGTTAGCTTACATGCATGTGGGTAGGAATCTATGATATGGTTTATTACATGCTAAATGATGATCCATGTGATTTGCACGAGATGATAATGGTGTGAAATAATGGAATTAGCCTACACGTGATATATATATACTTATCGGTAGATAAATAAAATGGTAAAATACATGATTATTAGCATGAAGGTACTTGGCTATGTGTTTACATGTGATAAGTCAAATCGGTTATGAGTTATACATGTATACAAGTCCTAAGTCTCCTATCTCAGTTGGGATGGCAAGACTTTGTGCGGTTTCCCCGTTTATCGTACATCGTATATGCGGAATAATGTCGTAAGTAATTGTGACGCATTATGTTTAACAAGGTACAATGCATTGTTTATGTAAAACATGTTAGGTTATGTGTAGAAAACCTAAATTCAATCACCAATGTGTAATCGAGTGCACTTGTCGGTTGTCCATGCATGGTCGGACGGTTGGTCAAACTTAGTAACACTCACACGGTTATGTGTCATAGGTGAAGTCTAGGAGGTCTTCACTACTTCTCGGTGGTTGGTTGGTTTGCAATAGCTTACTTGCACCCTAAGGTAAGTTCATACCCCTCATTTTACCTTTTTAAAGCTTTTTGGGGGAGAAGACATACGGTAACTTTACTTTTACGATTCGATTGGATGTTGTATACCAAATTATTTTATAAACCATGGAGGAAACGTTTGCGTTAAGTCCTTCCATGAGGTGAACCATTCATAGTTTGTAATGGGGAATTAAAAGGTAGATCTACTGGGCTTGACAAACCCCACTCGACTGCTTGGAGCAGGGCGGGTGTTATATTGTCTCTAGCGTGGTCAAACTTGCAAACAGTTTGGCTGGAAGGCATGCGTTGTTGTTAGTAATGGTGTCACGAATCCTATGGGGTTATAAAAAGTCTTCTGGGTTTGCTACCCACGGGTATATAAATCTGCTGCTTTTCAGGGTGGTCCCTGGTTATGTTATGCTCTTCGGGGGTAACTTACTATTTAACTGTTTTTTGATAAATGTTTTTATCTACTCAAACTTATGAACTCACCAACCTAGCGTTGACACTTTTTAGTATGTTCTTCTCAGGTTCTTAGGAGGTCAGCTAAGGACGGATGTTAGGATCATCATTAAATGGTCTGCATGGCTTGTAAACACTCTAATTACAATTCTCGCCACGGCGAAAGGATTTACTTAAACTGTTTTTATGCTTTTCGCTTCCGCAAATGTTAAGTTAATCTTTCAAAAATGCTTCCGTACTATTTTAGAAATAAGTTGACTTTGATAAACTGTTTTGGAAAACCTGTAATGGTCTTGTGTCGAGCATATAGAATTTTTGATGTGTCTGACGACTCAGATCCTAATCTGGCTCGCGTGCCCGTCCTGGGCACCCATGGCGGTTGGCGCGGGTGGCCTCGGGGCGGGGTGTGACAAAGTGGTATCAGAGGCGGCACTCATAGCAAACTTAGGATTGCATTAGATCCAACTATGACTAGAGTCAGTTAGACACACACGTAGACACACATATACACGGTTTGCCTATTTGCCACTTATTATATATATATATATATATATGTAATTATATTATTATACATATTGACCTCTTGCTGAGCTGTTACTGTTACTTCTATCTCTCTATCACATCATCGTATCCACTTTCGGTAGTACTTGTTTGAATTAACTGCTTGGTTATTCAAAAAGTGACTACTGACCGGAATATAAATGGGATGTATATTGCAAACATGGCGTCAGAAGAATCATCGTCATCAGATATGAGAGCACCGGCATCACCAGCTAGGGTTAGGGGAGATGGCCACTTGGGGAGTCTAGCTTGTCCATGTCATCTGTATCAGAGAGGAGGATGGACACTAGCGACTGGAGGACTTATCCGGCTTACATGGATGACATGCTGAGAGTCCACAGCGTACCAGCACCTGCTGCGGTGCGTGCGACTGCACGCATGAGGGTTGTGCCGACCCTACCTGCTTTGTCATGTACCACTAAGCGAGCCACGGCAGCATTGGTGGCTGACTAATCTGCGCACCAGGACCATGTTACTCGTGCTAGGGGAGATATCACTGACTTGCAGTTGGGAGCAGCCGATACCGATCGCCAGTTGAGGGAGGCTGTAGCCCTTGGCTAGGCTGACCCAGAGTCACGAGGAGTTGCAAATCCCAAGCAAAGTGGGATTCCGATGATGGAAAGTATTAGAATTCGGCTGGGAGTGCGGGAACTTACTCATTCAAGCTGTTAACGTTGTGAATTGAGTCTACTTCTTAAATTTCGGGACGGAATTTTCTAAAAGGAGAGGATGATGTGATAATCGATAAAAACATGCGATAATTGAGAAAAACTGAAACGAAAACCTAAAGCGATTCAAGTGCGAATCGGTAGAAACTGATATGGGAGAACGAGAATCTTTTGTGTGAACCCAAAACCCTTTTTTTCTCTCTTACTACTAAGTAGGCTATTAAACTAACCTTTACTGTTAAGTAAAACGTATAAACGATTATTTAACCATTGTAGTAAAATGTTAAAACTTGATTTCTCGCAAACGGCTAAAACTGATAAAACTGGCAAAATCGAGAGTCGCGTATATAGGCATAGTATGTCAATTAAGGTATTAGAAGAGTATAGTAGCCTTAAAACACTTCACAAACATCACACACAAGTCGGAGTCTCGAAACATTGGTGAAAAAATGAAAACTGCTAAGTGTTGTGAATTATATGAAAACCAATACGTGAATTTAAATGTATGATCGTAAATCATTATGTGACAAGTTGATACTTGATTTTATTGGATTTGATGTGATAAAAAGGATGGTGAATTGAAAATGGGAGAAAACGTTGAAAACCGTGACCAAAAACATAAAAAACAGACAAAACGGGATGCGGTCAACAAAAGTCAACAGGGCTGCCAGACGGGGAGCTCTAGGCGTATCGCCTAGAGCAACCCAAGGCCCCAAGCGATACGCCTACAACCCACTTTTCAGTAGAAACCCTAATTTCCACTATTTAAGCATCATTAGTCACGACCATCTCATTCCTTCAGCTCTAAACGATTTCTCTGCCCCATTTACGTCTCATATCATCCTTATACTCATTTCTTACCAAGATCCAAGCTTTATTACAAGTTTCAAGCCCCGATTTCATCCCTTATCATCCTACATCATTCGGTATGTGTACTCTTATATTTTGCTTGTGTTTAAGTTGTCAAGATTCATGCTTTATGATAGATCTAGATCTGATCTATAATGCACTACTAGAAAAGGGGCCTTTAATGACGCGCGAACTATGACACACACTGTTTTTATGACGCATATATGTGAGCGTCATTAAAATAATGTCATAATTCCTAAATTCTCAGAAATATATGACGCGCTTTTGTGACCGTCATAAAGAAACTGTCATAAAAAATTGAAAAAAAAACACGGACGACATTTTTTAAACGAGCGTCATAAAATTCCGTCGCTTTTTAATTTTTTTCCCGCTCTCGATGAAATTTTCCCGCCACTCTAAAAAAACATCTCCTTCACTCCTCCTTTTCCCCTAATCGCTCACTTCGCTCCCGGTGAGTTTTTTTTGCCCTAATCGCTCACTCCGCTAATCGACCCACGCACGCAGTCCGTCACCGGCGATTTTGCCTCTGCCGTCACCGGCGACGTCGAAAGCGTAGACCTCACCGGCGATTGTGCCCTAATCGCTCAACCCTCACCGGCGATTTTGCCCTAATCGCTCAATTTCGTCTCGTCCATCTCGTCTCCTCCATCTCGTCCTGTATTGCTGCTCAACCCTCACCGGCGATTGTGTGAAAGGTCAGTCTCCTCCATCTCGTCTCCTCCATCTCGTCTCTCAATTTCGAAATTGGTTCAGATTTTTTGTGAAATCGCAAATTCTGAGTTCATGTTCGTGAAGTTTCATGTATGTCAGATGTATAGAAACTTGATATCAGTAGATTCGGTTGTGGATTTTGACTCTGTTAATGCAACATAATTCGATTTTGGTACAACTTTGAGTTGAATTTGAAATCAATTAACAGGTTCGATTTTGGTACAACTTTGGAAGATGTATAGAAACTTGATTTTATTGTTCGAATTTGACTCTGTCCTGTATTGCTGCTCTTGAGCTGTGCATATTTGTTGACACCTAATTAAGTAATTCTAGGTTTCATCTGTTTTGCGCTTGCTTAATACTTTGTTTACAATTGATGTTTTATTCTTTGGAGTGATTTGGAAGTGTATTGTAGCAAGCTCTAATTTAATTTTGTAATCATTTCTGAGACAATGCTATATGTTACCTAGTGATCCTGTGGTTTCGTTTTATTATATGAAAAGCCCTAATCTGTTTGCCTGTTTACCTACTTTATGATTTGGATTCGGCCGAGTATGATTCAGTTTAAGATCTGAATCTGTTTCATGATTCATAGTTTGTGCTTAGAACAGCTACTAAATCTGGTCTAACTTTGACTCCAAAAGTCAAATTTTTACTTACCCAAAACCGTTAAGAGTTACTTGGAAGATGAGAAGAAGAAGATGCAACAACGGTTAGACAAAGTTGAAGACGATGTAGCGAGGCTGCAAAGAGGCAGTAATTTTAATGCTTCCGAAGGTGCAAGTTGCCAAATATGGGAAGACAAAAAACGGGCTGAAGTTGAAGTGGAAGAAGAAGACGAAGCACAAGAAGAACTACTTGTAAGTTTCTATTTTTATATGTGTAGATGAGTTAAGATGAGTTAGTGAGTCTAACAAGTGTCTATATTGTAGGATAATTCATGTTACCTCGCAGTTGACGTTCCTTCAAATATAGTCGCCAAAGGAAATGTAGAGAATGATAGTCTCTCGGGTATTACTTATTTGTTTTTATATTCTTACATTTGAAAAAAAAAAGAAATGGATCTTACTTTTGACCTTCATATGTTATAGGCAGTGAGAACATTGAAGTTATGATTGAAATATGTTTTCAAGGAGAAGCTTTATTACCATTTCCCCTTCGAGAGGAGTTCATTGAGAAAGTCAAAGATGCCCCTGGGTACATACTAATGTGGCCGAGACACCTAGTCATTCAATGCTCTTATCTGGTAACTACTTAAACTTAAAATCTGTTGATGAATGTAACTTCTAGTTAATTGTTTAACATCCGTTTGCTTTTTAGCTTTTTTTATTCTATTTGAGTAGGGAGTGATCTTACCAAGTTCATATGCTTTGGCTGCCACCTTGGCAGCAATGTGAGCAGGGTCCAAAGATGAAAACATTAGATCCACAGCTTTGACTTTTTTAGTCCAGATTCAAGAACTATGTGTGGTAAATGCGAGCTAATTTGACTTTTCTGCTTGAAAGTCAAAATTGATATGAGCAATTGAAAGTCAAAATTGGATGAGCAATCTGATGGATGAGCAATCTGATATTTGGCCAACCATATCTAACCACTTAATATATATATACCTGATCATATATGTTTGGCTAGCAAGATCATCATCATCATCAATTCATCATCATCATCAGTTCAATCAATTGCTGTTAACCATTTGATCTACTTTTGTTAATGTGTTTGTTTGTGGCATGACTGTCCCTCATGGTAGTTTGTAAAAAATAACAGCCTCAACTGATTTTTTTTCTTGTAGAAAAAAATAACAAAGAATGCAAAAAAAGATATCATCTCATTACCGGCAAAGAAGGATGAGGAGAGGAAGCATGAGGACAAGAATGCAAAGATGGATGATCAAAAAGGTGCAAAGAAGAATGATGAAAAAGAAACGGAGATGGGAAAAGAAAGTAAGAAAGAAAAAAAAAGACAAAGAGAACCTGATGAGGAAAACGAAAAGGAGTTGAGGACAAAAGGATATCAACTCATTACCGGTGAAGCCATTAAAGAGTTGAAGGATAAAAAGAAAGCAAAAGTGAATGAAAAAGAGACAATGCAAAGAAGGATGACAAGAGATCAGAAGAATACAAGGGTAAGAATGGAAAAAAGCGTTCCTTTGAGAATGGCTGCAATGATGGTTGATGGACAAGTATCAAAGGTGGATTCTATAAAAGTATGGTGTGAGGACAATCTATTCGGGTATGACAGTTTCACATACTTAACTTGGACTGACTTTAACAAGGTTTTTTCAATGGATGAGCTGAGTGGTGCTGTTGTTACTTCTTATACAATGTAAGTAGTTAAATTTCATTTAAATGACTTTGTATGTTAACATGTACTTGTAAGGATTAATTTAGTTTTTTTATGTTAACAGGTACTTGTATGAGCAAATAAAGAACGGGTCAAAAGGAGATCATGGAATTTGTTTTATGACCCCGACCGCAACCATGCAACATGAACGTAAAGCCAAGGCTAGAAATGTTGATGATTCAAGTAGACTCGTTGCAGAACGGTTATCTAAGAGAAATGAAAATCACATCATTCTATTGCCCTACAATCCCGGGTATACTAAGCTGAAATCGTTTTACAATTAAAGTTAAAAAAAAAAAACTAGTGGAACAACCCTATATGAAAAAAATCACTAACACAATATTTGGTTTTGTTTTTTGTAGAAGACATTGGGTGTTGGGTGTACTCGACATGGAAAAAAATACTTGCTATTATCTTGATTCCCTAGGGCCTATGAGTGTCGATGTGCAATTTAAACATATAGTTGATGCGTAAGTAATTAATACAAATTATCAAATCATTATATTATATGCTATTTTCTTGATTCCATAATTTTTTCTATAGGGCAATTGGCTTGTACAATGTTCAAAGTGGATCGAAGAAGATGATTAAGCTCAAGTGGGTGAATTCAAAGGTATATATTTCTGGTTACTTCAGTAACTACTCAAAGGCACATTTCGGGTTAAATATAAATAAATAAAAGTTGTTAGAAACTTTCTAAACATTCAAAGTTTATGTAAATGTGTAGTGTCCAATTCAGCCCGGGAGCACGGAATGTGGTTATTACGTGTTAAAATTTATGAAAGAGATAGTTCAGCAAGGAGTTGAAGTGCTTGAAAATGACAATGTAAGTATTAATTCAATTCTGGTAAAATTCAACATATATAGCTTACGCTACAATCAGATCTTATCAATTTGCCATAGTTTATGAGATCTCTCTGGAATGGTGGATCGATAATGTGTGGAGTACTTGTAGTTTTCATCTTGAAATGCATATGTTTGCATACCTGTTGTGAATAGGATCAGGTCTGTTCAGTACCCTTCTTTTGCTCATAATTAAAAACCAAACCCTTGTGCTTTCTTGTTGCTCCTTTTAACATGGAAAATTCAACACTTGGATGAAAGGCATGTGTTTGCATACCTGTTGACTGTTGTGAATAGGATCAGATCTGAAAACCAATCCAAATGAGTTTGCATAAATGTTGCTTACCTAGATTTGTTGTCTACAACTCCAAGATGTAGTCCATCAACCTTGCGTACTTCTCTTTATGCAAACACATGCCTTTCATCCTTTTTAGATCAGAATCACATATAATTGATAATTGTCAAAATGAGTAAATTACCATATAAGAAATTTTTTAAATTTGAAACTTTGTTAGAAAAGTATTTGGTGTTTGGTTTATTTTTCCCCTTTGTTGCATATGGGTCAATCTATTTCTTTTCCAAATAGTTTTGGCATATGATCTGAATCTCTGATCTAGGGTTATGCTTCATGAAATGACATCTTGGAGTAGTGATAAAATAGATCTGCTAAAGTCAACTAAACTATATGGTAATTAGGTCTATCACATAAAAAACTCACAGTTGAAGAAAAGTATGTGAAGAAAAGTATGTGATTCTGATCTATATTTGAATGGCTGTAGAAGTCATTATGTGCTTCAGCAGTAATTTGAAGAAACATCATCTCTATTTTACAGCTATCAATCAAACTGTTTGCATAAACTGTACCAGGCAGTGTAAGTGGTCATGCTCCAAATATGTATGTCCATGTTCTCTTGTCAAGATGGTCATTTATGTAGTAGATGTTACTGTCATTTATCGAAAACACTCGCTCGAATTAGATCATCACTATATATGATTAGGATCTGATCTGATCTACTGCATTTGTTTGCTTTTCTACTTTAATTTCCATGTTTTTAAATTTACTTAAATGCTATATATATTTGACCTCATAATATATGTTCCAATTTTTAACTTTTTGTTATGTTGTTTTTTTCTCAGATTGGGGGAGATACAAATGAATTTACTGATGCTGATTTTGATGAAATTCGTGAGGAATGGGCAACTTATGTGTCAAACTTCATTTTCCGATAGTAGCTAGTGTCATATGTTTGTAAACCTTAGTGGCCTACTCTTAATTGCTAGTAATTAGCTTTTGTAGTGAATTGTATGCGAATGAAACGCATTGTTTAAACTTCTATATATATGAAATGCAGTATTTTGGTGAATGCGCATGTAGTTTGTAATATTAACAGGATTAATGGAAAAAAAGAATATATACTACAAATATTTTTTTTGAGAAAATTAAAATTATGACGCGCATAATGCGTGTCATAAAATTATGATAGAAAAAAGAGTGTCAAGAATAGAAAAACAATGACACTTATATGATGACACGCAGAAGGGTGTCATAAAAGAGCGTCATAAAAGTGCGTCATAAATGCGCGTCGTAACTTAATGACACGAAAATGCGTGTCGTAAAAATTTATGACGGTGGATACAATGACAGGCTTTTGCGCGTCATCTAAGGTCTTTTATGACGCGCATTGCGCGTCATTAAAGGCTTTTTTTGTTGT
>JBCNJP010005445.1:0-17000 GCA_039602395.1 Deinandra increscens subsp. villosa
CACAAGGCAACTTTTTGGTGGCTAGAATGAGTTATTGAGTTATGTATATAATTAAGGTTATGTATTGTTTCAATCCCTATATCTATAATACTATAATATACATATTATAGAGAGAGTGTTGAAAGTTGAATTTTTAAGAAATGTACAAGAGGTATAACATAATGTACAAGAGTTTATAGCAAGGTGTTGAAAATTTAAAGAGGTACAATTCAGTAAGCACAATTTCCAAACCAATCTCGCCAACTAAAAAACTCGGTGCCCGCCTATCTATTTCCGGTATCTGTGGACAACCCATACATTCCAGGTATGCATTAATATTATAATTACGTGCAATTAGCTGTGATTCTATTTGCATTAGACTTAATTTGTCCATATTAGGTGACTTTACGTGAGAACATAGACAACATAGGTCCGAAAACATTTAACCATAGTGGAAATCGACAAAAGTTCTATGACTATTCAGGATGGAACTTCAATAACAAGAGTTTCATAAATATGATTTGTGTAACCTAAATATAAAATATACATTTTATATTTTTCATAACATTACGATATGTCAAAACGTATTTCAACCGGAAAGTTTATTCAAACGACAATTCAAGTTTAAACAAAGATTAGTTTTATTTTTGAAACTATTTTATGACCAAACTATATTTTTCATTAAAAAAACAAAATTTAACGTTCTCACCAAAGTTTCCGAACAATAAACGCTCACGCTATTTTTTTGTATATGTTGACCCATTTAAGATGACTCATGACCTGAATTAACCTATTCAAAGTGATTGAATTTGCATCCAATTTCTGTTTAGATGATTGATAAGGGTGTTATTTGAGGATTGAGGTGTTAATATTTTTATTCAATTAACTGCATTCACTATTTGAATGAAATAAGTGAAGATGTGGACATTTAAGAGTGCTTTATAATTTGTCATGTAGCAAAACGGAAATTCTTTTGAAAGTGGTAATACTCTATGTATGAATCTGAGCTCTTGATATTAATTTGTCTACTCGAACCTAATCATACAAAACAGTAATCATGGAAACTGTATACTAAATGTCCACTCTTTGTCACAGATTTATGCAAGTCTTCCATGTGCATAAAGAATGGGGGAGATGTAATTATTACAAATTCTCAAGAAAAGTTCAATCTTTCTTCATAACATGTTCATGTTAGCTTTCATTTTATCACAATGAATTTATGTTGGATTAAATACCGTGTACATGTGACTCAATTAATCTAATGTTTACTCACTCACGGTTTCCACGGCTCTGTCTTTTTTTTAAGTGTTAGTTCATCTTCAAGTAATTGCAAAGGTCGTTCTAGACACATAATGATAATCAGCCCACGTTCATATGCTAAGAGGTTAGTAAATAGATATTTTTCTCATGGGCTGATTGACATATCCCCTATCAAAAAACTTCATTTAGGTTTGTTGCACAAGGTTTCCATTTCACTTTTATCTTGGTCAATTTTAGTGTTCTTTACTTTTTCTCTACATTGTTTGACTGTAACCTCTTTATTTTACTACAGAAACTGATTACATATTTATTGTCTTAATTTATTGATTTTTTTGTAGTTTTTTGATTTTCTGTATTGTATTTATAGGTGATTGAATGTGCTTTTGCTAAACCATAGACATTGCTTGCGTTTTGTGTGGTTTCTCCTATAAATGAGGATGTAACACCGTTTTAGATCATGACGTTGCGATCAGGACATCTGGATTTAGAAGAGTCAAGTCTTCTAAAGGATATAAACACATGCTAAGTAGGCGATTTATAATGTGTTTCTCTATTAGATGCTTTGGGATATAATGACTTCTTATTTAAGGACTTGAGCATGTATGTTGCAGGTTATGGTTTTGCTACACGGTTTGAGGTGAATTTTTACCTCTTGGTATACATTTGTTCTTTTTATTCTTGTGTTACGTAATATACATACGTGTGTGTTGAAAATTAAGGTTTTTAGCTTCTGTTTTTAATTTCATTCTGATCATACATAACCATAGGTAAACGATGAAAAATGGTATTAACTATGATGTCCATTCCTAATATTCATATTGTTTTCTTGGACTCTAAATGATTGCAATCTACGTTTCCTTTGTTAGGGTGACAAGGTGGTGATTAATAATTGGTTTGTGAAAATTATGAAGGTTGATTTTTTAAAGTCAACGAAATCAGCAATGGGAAATTTCATACGGCTGCTTGTGAATCAACTGGTCTTGTTTTTTCCAACGGAATTGCTCACATGAAAAGCAACAGCAACACCAGTTACTTATATGTTATCATTTGAATATGTTATGCTAATAGTTGGTCTTTGTTTTTGTTTGTAATATGGGATATTTTGTCTTTGAGAAGGAGGTTTCTTTGCTCGATCAAGGTAGCCATAGAATTATTCTACTTGAACAGGTGATCTAGAAAATTTTATCATATTTTTATTTTGATCATGCTTTCAACTTTTGAGGAAATATATTTATTAATACTTCATGTCTTTTAAATTCTTGATGGTTAACAAGTCGTTTGACTTTATTCATGGTTATTAGGCTGACTTTGATTGTTTTGAGTTATGTTGGGGGTTGCTAGGATGATCAGGAGTAGGCTGGATAAGACAAAGATTGGAAGAATTGAAGTGACGAAGGCTAAAGATTGTGTTTTGTTTTTTTACACAGATAGCTTTACTTTTCATATGTTTTGTTGCTTATGTGAAATTAGATTGCTCCTCTAATATGATGAATTATAAAGTAATACTTGTTTGTCATGGGTGACATTTGACCATTTGGCATTTTGTCTATAATTATAATTTTAAAAGGTTGCCTTTTTATTTCCATAGTGGTCAAATTTATATGAATGCCGCTTTATAAAGTTTATGGATCTACTTTAAATATTTGTTTACATGGCTGACTAGGGTGAGACTCTGAATGCATCATACTACTATATCATGTAGTTAACTAAACGTCAGTGGGTGCAAAAGTTAATCACAACTTCTAAACCAATGAAACCAGAACCATGGTTGTCACTTAATATGCTTTGGACCCTTTAACAAAAAGGAACATTGTATGCATCATCTCACCGGTTTCTTTATTTAGTCCAAGATAGTCAAGTTTAAAAATTATGTACCTCGTTTAATGATTGTCGTCGCCACCGCATCACGCGAGTTGCGCTCTATGTCCCGAGTCATGTGGATTGTAGTCGCCGCTGAACGCGCATGTACCACATTATAAAGTGTCGTCGCACTGCATCACGCTAACATAAATGAATAGCGTGTTGTAAATTGTCTTCGCCGTCGAACGCGCGAATATAAGACAAATAACACACTATACACCGTTGTCCGCCGCAATGCGCGGGTACCCCACTAGTGTGTTATGGTATCCATAATATTTTATCTACACTTTTTCAACCTTACACTTTTTTATGTCATATTATTGTCACATCACTTTGCCTCTTAAGGGTGACACTGCACATGTTAGCATAATATGTCTAAGAATAATATTAAAAATTCTTAAAAAAACAACTATTACAATGAAGTGGTGAGTAAATAGGCTATAAGCCGCACCACAATCTCTTTTTGGATAGCAAAGTCAATCCTACTGAATACAAAGCTTTGAGTCTTAGAGGATGACAAATTACTATGCACGACCCGTTGAACCTTATTAAGAAATTCAACCGCCTTCAAGTCTAGGATTTCAAATGTATCAAAAGCAAAAGGGGATAAACACGTGCTGATTCTCGAGACAAGCTTTCTCGTGTTTAACAATTTTGCTTGATTTCGCCTTTAATGCAACATGGCCCACGACAAACCCATTGTTCCCAAGCCCAACAAGAGTTGACACTTCAATAAAGTTCACACAAGCATATTTCCCATTGCCCAGCCACACAAGCGTGTTCCTCTAGCCAAAAACAAGAACATCTAACATCACATCGTTTTTGCAACAAGTATAAATACTGTTAGTACCCTTGTAATCAAATCATCAATTCCAGAAATTAAGAAGATAACTAACACAATAATATTTATTTCTTGACTTTACAAACACTAATAAACCAAAGTTTTAACAACACTAAGTAGTCCAACCTTATAGATTCTTTGAAATACAGAAATACTAACACACTGTTATGTGTGTTTTTTACTAACATTATTAATTAGTACGGAATCCAAACAACATGATCTTCAGGCAAAAAATGGCAAACAGGAACACTTCCTGGTTTCACTTTAAGCACTCGAAACGCCAAATGTTTCGGGTTCCATTTTGAGGTGTCCGAATGGCAAACAGCCACCGCGTTCACTTTCACACTATCCCTACCCACCATAGAAACCACATAAGCTTGAGTACCAACGGATTTATGGCAATAAAAGACCGCGTATGGGTAGTTATGCTTATGGCAAATCACAACTTCATTTGCAACGAGCTTTTTAGCGAATTTGATTTCGTACTTCTGTAACGGGACACTTTCTTTAGCATTTACCTCTGTTGAAATCGCTTTCGCTTTGTGACCTAGTTTTGAAGTAACGAAATCGATCATGGATTCTAACGAAGTCGCACAGTACTTTTCTTCACCTTCGATGCCTTTGTTTTCGCATCCGTTAAGCGTTAGCTTCATGAGTTCAGCTTCTGTTGAGTCGGGTTTAATCGAGAACTGGCTGTAGATTTGTGAAAGATTGTTTGATGAAAAGGGTATCGTGACAACGATTTTTCGAGGTAAAAACATCGATTGTTGGTTGTTCTTTGTGAACCATAGGTTCATTTCTGTGCCTTGACGCAACTCTTTTTGCAAGAAAAACAAGGCTGCATTTGGGTTATCTTTTAGCGGATAATTGGCCATAGCATACCCGTGTTGAGATTCGACACCTGCATACACTAATAAGTTTAGTAAATGGACATATTTAAAAAAATAATAACAATAACATTTAAAATAAATAATCAAAAGTTTCGAAATGGGTCAAAAATTCTAATGTATTTCTTAGTTATTTTGAAAATAAAAGTAAAAAATCATCTTTACTAGAACTCACCCGTCGGAAAAATCCTATTTATTTGTATTTTCCCGTAAATAATAGGGTTTATCTTCTCGGGAAATGATCTAAATGCGTAGGAGAATATATAGATTTGTAGTATATACCACTTCTTTCGGCACCAACGTTATCTTTTCGCTGATCCTTAGATTCACCATATGTGCGAAACCTATTAAAGAGGTAATGTTTTAGCTGATCCTTGAGTGAACTATAGTTGTAAGATTGTTTGGGATGATCTTTTTGCCGATCCTTAGATGCACTTGATTTGTAAAGCCACCAAAAGTGGTCATTGTGGTCATCTTTTTGTTGATCATTGGATGCACCGGATTTGTAAAGCCAAAAAATGTCATCTTTGTGTTGATCCTTGGATGCACCCGATTTGTAAAGCCAAAAGTAGTCATCTTTGTGTTGATCTTTGGATTCACCTGATTTGTAAAGCGAGAAGTACTCATCTTTGTGTTGGTCCTTGGATGCACCGGATTTGTAAAGCCAGAAGTAGTCATCTTTGTGTTGATCCTTGGATGTGTAAAGCCACCAATAGTGATCAACTTTCTGTTGATCGGTGGATGTGTCCGTGTAAAAGTTTTTGGGACGTGCATTGACTCCAAGCGTGATGCCATTTTCGTCATTCCATTCTACAAATTATCAAAAAAAAAATTGTAAATATCTATGCAAAGTGGTGGATCCGACAACTTTCGCATAATATAGGTCTGGTAGAAGAAAATAACACTTGATAAAAATCCATCTTTTTATTCGACACAAATTATAAAAACGATCAAATTGTACAAGTTTAGTTTCATCATATTTAGCAAGCAATAATTTTTTTTTAAATATATATAAATAAAAGTACTTGATGGATGTGATCATGTGATGAGTTACCAAGTTACCAAATTTTTTGTAAAACTTAAACTCCTTACCATAGTCAATCATGCCCTACTTGACTAATCTTTAAATTCTAGAGTTAAAACTTCATGACACCCTCCAACTAAGAAAATCTCACTTTATTTTAAATAACAAGAAGAAACAATTAGAAAATAACAAATAAATATTAACCTTTTAAAGATTCAGTGATTGCTTTTGGCATAGGACTGTTTGGCAACACATCCTTCCAGTACGCTTCAGGAGTCACTTCATGACTTCCCACAAGTACTACCTGATAAACCAAACCACAAAAACAAAAAGTTCACTCCAAAGTATATATTCAAACACATAATTAATACTAAAACCATAAATTTAACAAATTTAGCTTGAAAAACGAATTTTTTTTATGCATATTTATTTGGAACTACGTTTTTATTGTAAAGACATAAAAATCGTGGTTTGTATTAACTTATACATGACCCAACAATATTGTCAAAATAGTCCAATTTACCCAAATAGTCATCACCTTTAAATATATCTCTTAATAGGAGATATTTTAACATGTAATATATCTGAGTTAGATATTTATATTTATAAAATTAAATAGTATATTTATTATAATATCTCTTACAAGTACAATAAGATACATAATATGTAATAACGCTGACGTGTCATAAAATTATCATAATAGCCATAAAATTATATTAGAAAAGTCAAATTGGTTCTTTTAACTCCTAACACACGTAGTAACCTCCACTCCTCTTTAAAAACTACCGCTTTTATGTTACACCTTTATTAAGTTTGAAATTATATATGTTTCCTTCAAAAAACACTTTACCTCTATATATAGAACCCTATGGCTTTTTATAGTTATTTAATTAACTTAATTATGATGAAAGATATATACATATTATACTTACAGAAAGAAGTAGGGTATAACAACCGTGGAGAAGACTGAACTTCATTGGAGAGAAGCTGAATGATGATGTTTGAAGTATGTTTGAAGTGTGGGTTTGATGAAGAATTTATAGCTAGAGGGGGAGGTGAAGTTCTCAATTATATATGCATAATGCAACACTCAACCAATATTGACTGTTTTTAGTATTAGCCACCAGTCCACCACTTGCAAGCATCATTCAATTAGCACAAGTGGCCGGTGTCTGCAAATAATTGCTCTTAAATACATATCCGAATTAACGTTCATTTTATAGAAGAGTCAAGTGGTTTTTTCTTCATTCCTAGTTTTATATCAGATTTTACATTTTATTTGCTAATTATTTTTTTGTTATATATACATTTTGTGAAATATTATTGTAACATCCCAATTTCGGGATGTCTTAAATTAACCAAGGCGTCAAATAATTGACGAGATTAGGTGGAAATTGGAGACTTTCTATGTTAAAACCCAATTCAAAACCTAATAATATCTTGAAACCATAAGATGTAATATTTTGATATTTTGATGAAAATGCAATGTTTCGTCTTAAATCCTAAACTCGGTTAGGATGTTAATAATGCGTTAGTGTAATAGTAATAATTATTACACTTGTAATAATGTCTTAGGACATTTTTATGTACAAAATGTTATTGCAAGGATAACATAAGGTTTAATGAGAAAATTTGTGAGTTTTAGGATTAAAAATTCACAATGGCCAAACTGGAGGGACCATATGAGTAAAATGATGAATTTAATTAAAAGAAAATAAAACCCCATTTGGGGGAAAAGAGAAATCACGATGGCAGGGGGAGGAGGCGCCATTCTTGGCTTGACAAGCTTCCTAATCCTCATAAAAACCATGAATTCAATGGATGCATGTGTGAATTCGGTGAAGGAGTGGAGACTACCTTCACAAATCTACCTAGAGATGTATTGGTAAGAGCATATCATTCATTATTGCTAAAATTCGTAACCCATGAGTGGGTGTATAGAAACATGGCAAATTGATCAAATTGATAGTTGATACATGTTGTTTTGTTCATCTTTAGTGATACTATGATGATCAATGTGATGAATTTGGTGTGAAAATGATGATAGTAAATCATATGTAGCTATGATGATACTAAAATGCTTACAACTTTATGTAGTTGGTAAGACTTGTGTGATAATGATGTATTAGCTTATGTCTAAAGTGATAACACATCAAGTTTGTATGCTAACATGGGTAGATTGATGAATTGTTTGGATCTACACTTAATGGGTGGTTTCCTTTGATTAGAATATTGTGAAAGTGTGTAATTTATGGTATGCACACTAGGTGTTCGATGTAATGCCAATATGAACTCTTATGCTTGAATTCATGACTAAATGTAGGAATGTTACACTACTAAGGATCATGAAACAAGAATGTGTATAATATGTGAAATCCATGCTTGTTAAATGTGTTAATGGAATAATGTAAACTCATAAAAATAATAAGAATCTAGTTGTGGGGCTGTTTTGAAAATGCTGTAGAAGATGACTCGTATACCCGTTTAGAATGTATGATGCACGATCGAAAAGCTTGCTGTGAATACTATGTTTCGTGTTTGAATGCTTGAAACTGAATCTGAGTAATAATGGGTCAAAATGACCCGTTAATATGGCCATTTAATTTTCCAGCATGCTGTTTGGAAATAAATGTAGCTGCTGTTCTGTTTTTAGAAAAATCATATAAAATCATAGAAAAATAGTTAGAAGGCGTACTATATACGCCTGGAAAGGTATTTCAGTATACTACGTTTCATCTTTGAACACGGAATGCTAGAAAGATTCGTAAAGTGGTCAAAAAGGGGTCATTACAGCAGCATAGCTGAAAATATAGTGCAATAATTTAACTTTTCTAAAATCTTAGTAAGAATGGAAAGGTTGAATTACTCTTGCATTTGGATATATATATTGATGATTTATGATGTTGGGTGGATCTAACAAGCATTGAATCCACTATAGGCGACCGGGCAACGGAGCATTTGCAAATCGGGTAATGATTTTTGAAGACCACGAGGTAACATTTATGTTATGTTGCACGTTTAGTTTATTGCCCATTATGGTTATAACGCAATGTGATGCAACTTGACGAGTAAAGTGTTAAACTTGTTCAAGTTGGGAAGATATGAATATGTTAAGGAGAGTTAAACTCTAGCTAAATGATGATGTGCCTAAACAAGGTTACATTATGACATCTTAGATGAATAATGTTGAATCTTGTACGGTATGGATACATGGGTGCTAAATAGCATGTAGAAAACCATAATCATGGTATAACTCGTTATTTGGAGGTTAAGCGGATTTAGAAATCTCTATGATACGCTAATGGTAGGAAATATGAATATAAGGATTCATGTTAACGGGTCAAGCGGGCTAATGTGTAAAGACTCAAATGAATCAAGGTGATGAACCAAGTTTTAGTTGTTAACTAAATGAATTATGTGAACCACATTAATTGTGAAATTTTAGGAATGGTCTTGTAACGTATTCCTACACGTTATATTCATATGAATTATGTTGGAAATGTGGTCGTTGAATTGACTAGGTACTTGTTATTAAGTGCATACTTGAGATGGTAAAATGACTTGTAGTAGTCATGCCTAGACAAGGGAGTGCATATGGTAAAACGTTGATACACCTAAAGGATAATGGTTTAACAAGTAGGTCCATAAGGACGATTGTTAAACCTATAGTTGTCTAATTAGAACACCAAGCGATGTTGAGGCCTTAAGGATTATTGAATCCTCATGCGTTGGCCCAAAGCATCGATGGTGACCAATGGGTCGATAAAAGGAATTTTGGTAACTAAGCCGTATGTAGAAATATGTGTATAATATAGTTGAGTTAGACCCGTTGGGTGGTTTTAATGGGTTATATGTTTTGACATTGGTAATTGCCGTAAAAGTCGTGTTATTAGACTCGCGTTACATTGCAGGTTCGAAAGGAATGCTTGGGGGTTACCCCGGATAGATTTCGGATGCAAAAAGGCAAGAAAAAGGGGGTGTTCCACCAGGTGCCACCGTAGCTTACGGTGCCACCGTAGCTTACGGTGCCACCGTAGCTTACGGTGGCCCCTGATGAGAAAACCCCACCGTACCACAGCGCCTGGCCACCGTAGCCTAGCCAGGGCCACCGTAGCTTACGGTGGCTGGCGTAAGCTACGGTGGAGGTGGTTCAAAATGTTGAAAATCGTCCTCGTTTGTTAGTTCAATGTCGTATCTTGCATCCAATATGTTTATTACTAATGGGTTTAAGCTGAATGCAGGTAGGGGATGTGCGGGACTGGATACCACAAGCAAGTCCAAGAACCGAACACTCGAAGACCGTTGACATCGGCATTGTTTTGTAAATCGTAATGGCGCTAAAACACTAGATACTTGTATTAAAAGCAATTATCATGTCTTTTGGGTGATTCGCACGTTTTAACGACGTTAATTAACGAAAATTTTTCTGGGACCTAAATTCTAAGCTAACGTTTTAACGTTATTTTCCTAAATTGAAACTCGGGTGTTACAAGTTGGTATCAGAGCTGTGGTTTGAGGGATTCAAGTACGCGAAAGGTGCTTGAACTCAAACTCCGAGCTCGAGGTACGGGAAAAGTGTTCGGTTCAAGCTTGATCGGGAATCCAGGTGAGTAAAAGTTTGCATATTGTGGCATAGTTGTTAGTAGCTAGTGTATGAACAAATGGTTAAACATATGTAATTATCACATGGTAAAATATTTGATATAATGCTTAAAACTGTGAATAGCACGGAAGATTGTAAGCGCTAGAACCGTGAATTTTGTAAATGTTAGGGACAGATAGAAATGGGTTAATGCTAAGGCAAAAGACCTCGTATAAATCCGTGGGATTATTTGATAATAAGATGACATTGTAACGAGGTAACATTGTGACAAGTAATTGTGCAATGTTGTATCTCGAATAGTATCTGTAAATGTAACAAGATAGCATTGTGACAAGTCCATTGTGCAATGTTGTATCTTGAATCAAAATTGAAAGTGTAACGAGGTAACATTGTGACAAGTAATTGTGCAATGTTGTATCTCGAATAGTATCTGTAAATGTAACAAGATAGCATTGTGACAAGTCCATTGTGCAATGTTGTATCTTGAATCAGAATTGAAAGTGTAACGAGGTAACATTGTGACAAGTAATTGTGCAATGTTGTATCTCGAATATATCTGTAAACGTAACAAGATAGCATTGTGACAAGTCCATTGTGCAATGTTGTATCTTGAATATAAAGAAAATGGAAATTGGCGAAGAACGACTCTTTAGGAGCCGTGAAACCAATATAAAGAAAATGGAAATTGGCGAAGAACGACTCTTTAGGAGCCGTGAAACCAATACAAAGAAAATGGAAATTTGGTGAAGAACGACTCATTAATAGCCGTGAAACCAATTTAATGAAAGTGGCAATTGATAAAGCCATTAATTTGAAACAAGGTTGCATTCGGGATATCACTAGATGTACAAAGGATGAACCTTATGTGGAGTTGTTATAAGTGAAAGATTAATGAGTAACCATGGAACTAACAAGTTGAAACGGTCCCATGTCTTTAATTAATAAAGCCGTTGGGACGGTTTATTTACGTTGGTATGTAATATCGTAAAATTGTTAAATGATGCCAAGTTATATAATGTGATTGATGTTCATGTGATTTGGGTTAAAACCCAAGTCGAGAATTAAGTAAAATTTTGAAATGGAAAAAATTAAGAATAAGGAGAAACGGGTTATTGTATATGCTAGAAAATCCGTAACCCTATGAAATGACTAGACGTTTAACAAAAGGTGAGAAGTAACCTTGTTTAAACATAGTAAAAATTAATGATGTTGAGTCATGTTGATTCCCATGTAAGTTCGTATAACTAATAGGGAATTAAAGCTGTTAGGTGGGTGACCGACCTAACTTCATGGGTGAGACCCACACGCATAGATGATGGCGAAAGTAGGGAGGACGCTGGAAGCGACCGTTCCCGAAGACGGACAGAGGATTGCTATGCAAGTAAGTATCCTTAAAAATTTCCAAATAAATGTTGGAATGTAATATGAACAAGTAATGGTTCGTAAGAACCATAACTACGTGCTCAAAAGTGTTGAGTGATTGATTAATGATTATTAAGAACCATATCATAATGTTAAATTATTTAGAAATGATCCTTAGGGATCATAATGCTGATTATTTCTGATTGCTAGCTAAATGGTTCAAGGGAACCATGGCAACGCTGAAAATACGTAAATAAGCCAACATGTCAACTGAATAATAACCACGGATTAAGGTGTATTTTAATGATAAACAATTCATAGGAATTGTGCCAATAATAATGAGGCAAGGACGGAAAGATCTTGCTAAACGTCATACTGACATGAAATAGCTAAATGGCTCTTAGGAGCCATGGCTTGATTAATACACGTATGTTGATGTGTAAATGAATCATAATTAATGCGATAAATGCTAAAGGCTAGTATATGAGCCAAGAATAGATCAATGTGTGACACGTTGAATTGTAATAGATGGAACAGTGTAATCCTAAAAAGGGTTATGGGATGGGATAAATGGCTTTTAGAGTCATAGGAGCCGTCCAATAAAAATGTACTACATTATCGAATGTGAAATGTAAACGGCAAGTGACATGCTAAACACTTGCAAATATTGTTATACTGCTTAATATGTGTAGGTACAGTTATACTATGCAAGGACACAACTAGCAGGAAAGCCGCGGGACGAGATTCCGATTAGGATCATCGTCAAGGTAAACATGAGCAAGAAAGCTATATACGCAGATTGTGATGACATTAAGGTACGGATGTTATTACATTAACGTTTGAACCTCTTACGGAGAGGGAAATTATTTGGAATTTTGAATTTTGATCAACAAGGTCATGACACTGGTCATTAGAACCTCGATCCTAAATAACACGTGGAAAAAAAAAAAAAAACTGTGAACTCCTAAACACGTAAAATGAAGAAGGGAGTTGTAACTAGATGGAAAAAGGGTATGACACACCCTAACGAACAAATTTGAAATTTTAAAATTTGGGCATTTATGCTAAAATAATAAATACTGCAAAACCCACGGGGTGGTAACTCATTTAAGGCCTATAGGGCATTGAGGCTTATATAATCTATGTGGAAGGTTGGATGAAAATGTTTCGTGAGGAATCGTAACATCCAACAAGATACAGTAAAATGGTCTATGGGACCATAACGCCCTACGAGAAATATGACATGGGATAACCAGTGAATGAGTATGAATGATAAACTGAATTATGTTCCCGTGCGCGGAAAAGAAAACAAAAAGGGGAAAGAAGGTTTCGGGGACGAAACCCTCTTTAAGGGGGGTAGAGTTGTAACATCCCAATTTCGGGATGTCTTAAATTAACCAAGGCGTCAAATAATTGACGAGATTAGGTGGAAATTGGAGACTTTCTATGTTAAAACCCAATTCAAAACCTAATAATATCTTGAAACCATAAGATGTAATATTTTGATATTTTGATGAAAATGCAATGTTTCGTCTTAAATCCTAAACTCGGTTAGGATGTTAATAATGCGTTAGTGTAATAGTAATAATTATTACACTTGTAATAATGTCTTAGGACATTTTTATGTACAAAATGTTATTGCAAGGATAACATAAGGTTTAATGAGAAAATTTGTGAGTTTTAGGATTAAAAATTCACAATGGCCAAACTGGAGGGACCATATGAGTAAAATGATGAATTTAATTAAAAGAAAATAAAACCCCATTTGGGGGAAAAGAGAAATCACGATGGCAGGGGGAGGAGGCGCCATTCTTGGCTTGACAAGCTTCCTAATCCTCATAAAAACCATGAATTCAATGGATGCATGTGTGAATTCGGTGAAGGAGTGGAGACTACCTTCACAAATCTACCTAGAGATGTATTGGTAAGAGCATATCATTCATTATTGCTAAAATTCGTAACCCATGAGTGGGTGTATAGAAACATGGCAAATTGATCAAATTGATAGTTGATACATGTTGTTTTGTTCATCTTTAGTGATACTATGATGATCAATGTGATGAATTTGGTGTGAAAATGATGATAGTAAATCATATGTAGCTATGATGATACTAAAATGCTTACAACTTTATGTAGTTGGTAAGACTTGTGTGATAATGATGTATTAGCTTATGTCTAAAGTGATAACACATCAAGTTTGTATGCTAACATGGGTAGATTGATGAATTGTTTGGATCTACACTTAATGGGTGGTTTCCTTTGATTAGAATATTGTGAAAGTGTGTAATTTATGGTATGCACACTAGGTGTTCGATGTAATGCCAATATGAACTCTTATGCTTGAATTCATGACTAAATGTAGGAATGTTACACTACTAAGGATCATGAAACAAGAATGTGTATAATATGTGAAATCCATGCTTGTTAAATGTGTTAATGGAATAATGTAAACTCATAAAAATAATAAGAATCTAGTTGTGGGGCTGTTTTGAAAATGCTGTAGAAGATGACTCGTATACCCGTTTAGAATGTATGATGCACGATCGAAAAGCTTGCTGTGAATACTATGTTTCGTGTTTGAATGCTTGAAACTGAATCTGAGTAATAATGGGTCAAAATGACCCGTTAATATGGCCATTTAATTTTCCAGCATGCTGTTTGGAAATAAATGTAGCTGCTGTTCTGTTTTTAGAAAAATCATATAAAATCATAGAAAAATAGTTAGAAGGCGTACTATATACGCCTGGAAAGGTATTTCAGTATACTACGTTTCATCTTTGAACACGGAATGCTAGAAAGATTCGTAAAGTGGTCAAAAAGGGGTCATTACAGCAGCATAGCTGAAAATATAGTGCAATAATTTAACTTTTCTAAAATCTTAGTAAGAATGGAAAGGTTGAATTACTCTTGCATTTGGATATATATATTGATGATTTATGATGTTGGGTGGATCTAACAAGCATTGAATCCACTATAGGCGACCGGGCAACGGAGCATTTGCAAATCGGGTAATGATTTTTGAAGACCACGAGGTAACATTTATGTTATGTTGCACGTTTAGTTTATTGCCCATTATGGTTATAACGCAATGTGATGCAACTTGACGAGTAAAGTGTTAAACTTGTTCAAGTTGGGAAGATATGAATATGTTAAGGAGAGTTAAACTCTAGCTAAATGATGATGTGCCTAAACAAGGTTACATTATGACATCTTAGATGAATAATGTTGAATCTTGTACGGTATGGATACATGGGTGCTAAATAGCATGTAGAAAACCATAATCATGGTATAACTCGTTATTTGGAGGTTAAGCGGATTTAGAAATCTCTATGATACGCTAATGGTAGGAAATATGAATATAAGGATTCATGTTAACGGGTCAAGCGGGCTAATGTGTAAAGACTCAAATGAATCAAGGTGATGAACCAAGTTTTAGTTGTTAACTAAATGAATTATGTGAACCACATTAATTGTGAAATTTTAGGAATGGTCTTGTAACGTATTCCTACACGTTATATTCATATGAATTATGTTGGAAATGTGGTCGTTGAATTGACTAGGTACTTGTTATTAAGTGCATACTTGAGATGGTAAAATGACTTGTAGTAGTCATGCCTAGACAAGGGAGTGCATATGGTAAAACGTTGATACACCTAAAGGATAATGGTTTAACAAGTAGGTCCATAAGGACGATTGTTAAACCTATAGTTGTCTAATTAGAACACCAAGCGATGTTGAGGCCTTAAGGATTATTGAATCCTCATGCGTTGGCCCAAAGCATCGATGGTGACCAATGGGTCGATAAAAGGAATTTTGGTAACTAAGCCGTATGTAGAAATATGTGTATAATATAGTTGAGTTAGACCCGTTGGGTGGTTTTAATGGGTTATATGTTTTGACATTGGTAATTGCCGTAAAAGTCGTGTTATTAGACTCGCGTTACATTGCAGGTTCGAAAGGAATGCTTGGGGGTTACCCCGGATAGATTTCGGATGCAAAAAGGCAAGAAAAAGGGGGTGTTCCACCAGGTGCCACCGTAGCTTACGGTGCCACCGTAGCTTACGGTGCCACCGTAGCTTACGGTGGCCCCTGATGAGAAAACCCCACCGTACCACAGCGCCTGGCCACCGTAGCCTAGCCAGGGCCACCGTAGCTTACGGTGGCTGGCGTAAGCTACGGTGGAGGTGGTTCAAAATGTTGAAAATCGTCCTCGTTTGTTAGTTCAATGTCGTATCTTGCATCCAATATGTTTATTACTAATGGGTTTAAGCTGAATGCAGGTAGGGGATGTGCGGGACTGGATACCACAAGCAAGTCCAAGAACCGAACACTCGAAGACCGTTGACATCGGCATTGTTTTGTAAATCGTAATGGCGCTAAAACACTAGATACTTGTATTAAAAGCAATTATCATGTCTTTTGGGTGATTCGCACGTTTTAACGACGTTAATTAACGAAAATTTTTCTGGGACCTAAATTCTAAGCTAACGTTTTAACGTTATTTTCCTAAATTGAAACTCGGGTGTTACAATTATGATATTCGTTCATGAGTCCTAGCGGAGTTAGAAAATCTGTTAAATAAAGAGATTCATCTCTCTTGCTCAAAGATTGCATCCAAAAGTGAAGAAAAATCAAATAGACCAGGACTTTCGATAGCCAAATCAGATAGATTATCACAGTTAGAAGTCTAATTAGGGCCTAAATCGTGTCAAGAGAACACCTACTCAAACAGACAGAACTACAAATAATCTCACTCAGCTCATAGAATAGTCATTCATAGGGTTTGGGGAGGGGCAGGGATGACGAATCCTTACAGAGGTAGAGACGCTGCCCGTAGAGACCTTCGGCTTGAAAAATACAACTAGACACACAATATAGAAATAGAAACGAATATAACAATGAAAAATCAAAACAAGTAACCGAACAAAAACAATAGCACTAATAAAGAAAGTCACAAACTAGGAGCTGGCAAACAAATAAGTAAGTTAGAAGAAGCACCAAACGGCCAGTTCCACAACCATTAGTGTCTATGTCCATGTCATCGAGGACGTAATCAACAAAGTCCGAGAATAATCATCAACAATGGTGTCCTGGTGAAGGTGTTCTCAAATTGTGAGTTTTTCTCTTCAGTTTTTTAGTATATATCTAGTTTTACGAGGTTTTGGTGTCATTCGATTTGTTGTT
>JBCNJP010005448.1:0-56600 GCA_039602395.1 Deinandra increscens subsp. villosa
TTTTTGGAGTTAAAATTGTTCCTAAATCATTTTCTATTGGTTTTACTGATCCACAGTAACGAGTTTCGTCAAAATCAGTCATTTTTCGCGCGTTTTTTATAAATGAGTTCGAAGTTCGGAGTTTCCTGATCAGGTTCGGAGTAACTTCTCCAAACTTGAAGTTCGGTCCATCTTCGCTGAGGGTTCGGAGCTGTCTCGGTCAGGGTTCGGACTATTTTGGTCAAGTTCGGAGTTCAATCACGTTCGGTCAAGGTTCGGAGGTAGTTCGGTGCTAGATCGGAGTGGTTGAAGAGTTCGGACAGTTCAAGTTGCTTCGGAGCTAGTTCGGATAGGGTTCGGACTTTGAATTTAAGTTCGGACAGAGTTCGGAGCTTGATTATAAGTTCGGAGAGAGTTCAGCCGACAGAATCTATTTTTTCGAACGATGTCGGAATTTCACGCGTTTGCTGCAATGCAAAGTGCCATGCAAACCATGCTGAATTTTGACAATGAAATCGGAACAAGTCAGAAAGTTCCCAAATTGTTGAAGCTTAAAGATTACCAAAATTGGAAGAAATGATTTTCTGCTTACATAAGCACGAATGATATCGATTTGTGGATCCCGCTCAAGAAACTTTATCAACATCCAACTGATGCGGGAGATTTCAAAGAAGTTCATACCTTTGATCTTGCTGAAAGAAAATCATATGAGCTTGAACAAAAAGGATAGGGAATTTGATACAAACAGACAACCAATGGTCAGTTCTAGGTCCGATTCCTAATCCAGTTTTAAAGTATCATCGTTGCTTATATATAAGGTGTAGCACAGCTAACCCACCACATCTTTGATACTTCAAAAGTGTACTAGTCACCTACGGAGAACTATCGTTTTCCATATAATAACTAATGAACTTAAGATATTAACGACACGATAGAGATTGAATTGATATGATGGATTATTATTGTTAGATGAGTAGATCTTAGAACTAAGAATGTGATTACACGATTATCCAAAACAACCAGGCTATGGATTTGATTTATCACTGTCTCCCTTACTTCAGGGAAAAGACGAGTGGAATATGAGGAGAGTGGTGGGGGTAACATGATTTATTTTTAAATTTTTGAAACTGATATTTTGACATTAAGTCACGAATATTTTCACACAATAAAATAGGATCACAAGTTTCTTAACAAGAGAACGTGTCGAGTACTGGTGAGCTAAATGGGTAGCGAGCCACATTCAATTCACCTACGGGATGCGTGGTCTAGTTAATAATCTGGATAAGATATTGACTAAAATCCAAAATTAACGCCTAGGACCCAAAACCAAATGTATGCTAAACTAGCATCACACACAATTGTTTGGGTGTAGTGCATATAAGTCTTGGACTGGCCATAGTAATAAGAGGATTTAGAGGTTTCATGATCTAAAAAAATTTCAATCATCGCCATTTAAGGCGATCATGATGTGAAATGAGCGTTTAACGGAAGTACTTGATTAACCATCTGAGGAAGAGATAATGATACAACACGAAATTTATCATCTAAATGAATCACCATTCAAATGATAATACCATTCAATATCAGAATGCAGATCATCATTTGAGTGAATCACCATTCGAATGATAATGCAAATTTAGATATCATAGTTTTTCCTTTATTAATAAGGGAATCGAGACCAGATTTAATCATGGTTTTGAGAAAGTTCAGGAGTCACTAATGGATAATTATTCCGTAGAGGGATAACGTTAACAATGAGATATCGATTTTGGATAAACAGATAATTCTTTGAATTTACTCGAAGAGGTTGCTAAGATAAGGATTTCGATTTTAGATGATGAGTCCATCGGACTGATGATGTACATCCAAGATGTATCATCTTTAATGAACGGTCGTTTCTTAAAATGAGGAACTGAGTCGAATGAATTCTGATAAGGTGACTTTCCAACATGAGTAATTCCTGGAATTCCACGTACTTCTTTGCGTAAGTACTTATGGGCTTTGATGAAGGACACATGTCTTTAATTTACTAGATATTTTTTGCCATGAATAGTAAAGTCTGAGTTATCTGAACGAGGAACGTATATGAATTTATCGAAGTAATTGAATTTTGCGTGATGCTGAGACATTCAATCCAATGATGTCGTTTGAAGTTCTCGAGAAACATAGATGTGTTTGTCGGGGATTGAGTCACACTTAAGGATTACGGAAATTGAGAGAAATTGGTTTCTTGTTCGTTTCTTAATCACAGTGGGAGGTTAAAGGGTAATACGAATGATTAAGTAAGTAGCGAGGCCAACAAGTAAAGATTTATATAACTCATATTCTAATATATATACAGGATGAACATCGATTCGAAAGATTACAGACTTTTGTTACAAGAAAACCAATTTATTCAAGTATTAACAGAGTTCAAACAATCTTCAAGCATCATCATTACTTCTTTCAGACTTCATCCTCGTTGAAAGTTCCAACAGTTGTTCGGAGGTTGACATTGTTGTTTAACAGAAGGGTTACCAGTGGCCAGCAGGGGACACATGTATGGAAGGTGGCCAAAGTTTTTACAATGGTAGCAATAAAACATGGAGGAGAAAGTAATCTGGGTGGCAGCAGGAATTTGAACAGGTACTTGTTCCATAGGTTGAACCGTTGGATTTTCTGAGCTCTTAGTGGCAGAAGACAAGCCTTCTGGAAATGATCATATCGATTGCAATTATAGCATTTGCGACAAGTCAAGCTCACTTGTTGATGTTGCTGACAGGTGTTACATAAAGGGTAAGGCTCGATATAATTTTTCTTGGTTGGCAAAGCAGTAGTGACTTGAATAGGTACTTGTGTCACTGGTTGGGCCATTTGGGCTCGAGTTGGTTGGTGACAAGTTTTTCTCAAGGTGGCCAAAACAACCACAATTGTAACATTTCCAACAAGTCACATTTGTAGTGTGGTGACGATGGCACTTATTGGTTATATACACACTTTATTGGGACTCATTGGTCCCAACGGACCCTCATTGCCCTTAAACACACATTATTGGGCCATCATTGGTCCTAAACACAACTTATTGGTTATATAAGCACACATTAGTGGGACTCATTGGTCCCAATCTAAACACACCTTATTGGGCCATAATTGGTCGTAAACACAACTTATTGGTTATATACACACTTTATTGGGACTCATTGGTCCCAACTGACCCTCATTGCCCTTAAACACACATTATTGGGCCATCATTGGTCCTAAACACAACTTATTGGTTATATAAGACACACCTTACTAGGACTTATTGGTCCCAACCGACCCTCATTGCCCTACTAAACACTCCTTATAGGGCCATCATTGGTCCTAAACACAACTTATTGGTTATATACAAACCTTAGTGGGACTCATTAGTCCCAACTAAACACACATTATTGGGCCATCATTGGTCCTAAACACAACTTATTGGTTATATACACACCTTACTAGGACTTATTAGTTCTAACCGACCCTCATTGCCCTACTAAACACACCTTATTGGGCCATCATTGGTCCTAAACATAATTTATTGGTTATATACACACCTTAGTGGGACTCATTAGTCCCAACTAAACACACCATATTGGGCCATAATTGGTCGTAAACACAACTTATTGGTTATATAAACACCTTATTAGGACTCATTGGTGCCAACTAACCCTCATTGTCCCTAAACCCACTTTATTGTGCCATCATTGGTCCTAAACACAACGTATTGGTTATATGCACACATTAGTGGGACTCATTGGTCCCAACTAAACACACCTTATTGGGCCATAATTGGTCGTAAACACAACTTATTGGTTATATACACACTTTATTGGGACTCATTGGTCCCAACTGACCCTCATTGCCCTTAAACACACATTATTGGGCCATCATTGGTCCTAAACACAACTTATTGGTTATATAAGACACACCTTACTAGGACTTATTGGTCCCAACCGACCCTCATTGCCCTACTAAACACTCCTTATTGGGCCATCATTGGTCCTAAACACAACTTATTGGTTATATACACACCTTAGTGGGACTCATTAGTCCCAACTAAACACACATTATTGGGCCATCATTGGTCCTAAACACAATTTACTCGTTATATACACACCTTACTAGGACTTATTGGTTCTAACCGACCCTCATTGCCCTACTAAACACACCTTATTGGGCCATCATTGGTCCTATACATAATTTATTGGTTATATACACACCTTAGTGGGACTCATTAGTCCCAACTAAACACACCATATTGGGCCATAATTGGTCGTAAACACAACTTATTGGTTATATAAACACCTTATTAGGACTCATTGGTGCCAACTAACCCTCATTGTCCCTAAACCCACTTTATTGTGCCATCATTGGTCCTAAACACAACGTATTGGTTATATGCACACATTAGTGGGACTCATTGGTCCCAACTAAACACACCTTATTGGGCCATAATTGGTCGTAAACACAACTTATTGGTTATATACACACTTTATTGGGACTCATTGGTCCCAACTGACCCTCATTGCCCTTAAACACACATTATTGGGCCATCATTGGTCCTAAACACAACTTATTGGTTATATAAGACACACCTTACTAGGACTTATTGGTCCCAACCGACCCTCATTGCCCTACTAAACAGTCCTTATAGGGCCATCATTGGTCCTAAACACAACTTATTGGTTATATACAAACCTTAGTGGGACTCATTAGTCCCAACTAAACACACATTATTGGGCCATCATTGGTCCTAAACACAACTTATTGGTTATATACACACCTTACTAGGACTTATTAGTTCTAACCGACCCACATTGCCCTACTAAACACACCTTATTGGGCCATCATTGGTCCTAAACATAATTTATTGGTTATATACACACCTTAGTGGGACTCATTAGTCCCAACTGAACACACCATATTGGGCCATAATTGGTCGTAAACACAACTTATTGGTTATATACACACTTTATTGGGACTCATTGGTCCCAACGGACCCTCATTGCCCTTAAACACACATTATTGGGCCATCATTGGTCCTAAACACAACTTATTGGTTATATAAGACACATTAGTGGGACTCATTGGTCCCAACTAAACACACCTTATTGGGCCATAATTGGTCGTAAACACAACTTATTGGTTATATACACACTTTATTGGGACTCATTGGTCCCAACTGACCCTCATTGCCCTTAAACACACATTATTGGGCCATCATTGGTCCTAAACACAACTTATTGGTTATATAAGACACACCTTACTAGGACTTATTGGTCCCAACCGACCCTCATTGCCCTACTAAACAGTCCTTATAGGGCCATCATTGGTCCTAAACACAACTTATTGGTTATATACAAACGTTAGTGGGACTCATTAGTCCCAACTAAACACACATTATTGGGCCATCATTGGTCCTAAACACAACTTATTGGTTATATACACACCTTACTAGGACTTATTAGTTCTAACCGACCCTCATTGCCCTACTAAACACACCTTATTGGGCCATCATTGGTCCTAAACATAATTTATTGGTTATATACACACCTTAGTGGGACTCATTAGTCCCAACTAAACACACCATATTGGGCCATCATTGGTCCTAAACACAGCTTATTGGTTATATACACACCTTAGTGGGACTCATTAGTCCCAACTAAACACACATTATTGGGCCATCATTGGTCCTAAACACAATTTACTCGTTATATACACACCTTACTAGGACTTATTGGTTCTAACCGACCCTCATTGCCCTACTAAACACACCTTATTGGGCCATCATTGGTCCTATACATAATTTATTGGTTATATACACACCTTAGTGGGACTCATTAGTCCCAACTAAACACACCATATTGGGCCATAATTGGTCGTAAACACAACTTATTGGTTATATAAACACCTTATTAGGACTCATTGGTGCCAACTAACCCTCATTGTCCCTAAACCCACTTTATTGTGCCATCATTGGTCCTAAACACAACGTATTGGTTATATGCACACATTAGTGGGACTCATTGGTCCCAACTAAACACACCTTATTGGGCCATAATTGGTCGTAAACACAACTTATTGGTTATATACACACTTTATTGGGACTCATTGGTCCCAACTGACCCTCATTGCCCTTAAACACACATTATTGGGCCATCATTGGTCCTAAACACAACTTATTGGTTATATAAGACACACCTTACTAGGACTTATTGGTCCCAACCGACCCTCATTGCCCTACTAAACAGTCCTTATAGGGCCATCATTGGTCCTAAACACAACTTATTGGTTATATACAAACCTTAGTGGGACTCATTAGTCCCAACTAAACACACATTATTGGGCCATCATTGGTCCTAAACACAACTTATTGGTTATATACACACCTTACTAGGACTTATTAGTTCTAACCGACCCTCATTGCCCTACTAAACACACCTTATTGGGCCATCATTGGTCCTAAACATAATTTATTGGTTATATACACACCTTAGTGGGACTCATTAGTCCCAACTAAACACACCATATTGGGCCATAATTGGTCGTAAACACAACTTATTGGTTATATAAACACCTTATTAGGACTCATTGGTGCCAACTAACCCTCATTGTCCCTAAACCCACTTTATTGTGCCATCATTGGTCCTAAACACAACATATTGGTTATATGCACACATTAGTGGGACTCATTGGTCCCAACTAAACACACCTTATTGGGCCATAATTGGTCGTAAACACAACTTATTGGTTATATACACACTTTATTGGGACTCATTGATCCCAACGGACCCTCATTGCCCTTAAACACCCATTATTGGGCCATCATTGGTCCTAAACACAACTTATTGGTTATATAAGACACACCTTACTAGGACTTATTGGTCCCAACCGACCCTCATTGCCCTACTAAACACACCTTATTGGGCCATCATTGGTCCTAAACACAGCTTATTGGTTATATACACACCTTAGTGGGACTCATTAGTCCCAACTAAACACACATTATTGGGCCATCATTGGTCCTAAACACAATTTACTCGTTATATACACACCTTACTAGGACTTATTGGTTCTAACCGACCCTCATTGCCCTACTAAACACACCTTATTGGGCCATCATTGGTCCTATACATAATTTATTGGTTATATACACACCTTAGTGGGACTCATTAGTCCCAACTAAACACACCATATTGGGCCATAATTGGTCGTAAACACAACTTATTGGTTATATAAACACCTTATTAGGACTCATTGGTGCCAACTAACCCTCATTGTCCCTAAACCCACTTTATTGTGCCATCATTGGTCCTAAACACAACGTATTGGTTATATGCACACATTAGTGGGACTCATTGGTCCCAACTAAACACACCTTATTGGGCCATAATTGGTCGTAAACACAACTTATTGATTATATACACACTTTATTGGGACTCATTGGTCCCAACTGACCCTCATTGCCCTTAAACACACATTATTGGGCCATCATTGGTCCTAAACACAACTTATTGGTTATATAAGACACACCTTACTAGGACTTATTGGTCCCAACCGACCCTCATTGCCCTACTAAACAGTCCTTATAGGGCCATCATTGGTCCTAAACACAACTTATTGGTTATATACAAACCTTAGTGGGACTCATTAGTCCCAACTAAACACACATTATTGGGCCATCATTGGTCCTAAACACAACTTATTGGTTATATACACACCTTACTAGGACTTATTAGTTCTAACCGACCCACATTGCCCTACTAAACACACCTTATTGGGCCATCATTGGTCCTAAACATAATTTATTGGTTATATACACACCTTAGTGGGACTCATTAGTCCCAACTGAACACACCATATTGGGCCATAATTGGTCGTAAACACAACTTATTGGTTATATACACACTTTATTGGGACTCATTGGTCCCAACGGACCCTCATTGCCCTTAAACACACATTATTGGGCCATCATTGGTCCTAAACACAACTTATTGGTTATATAAGACACATTAGTGGGACTCATTGGTCCCAACTAAACACACCTTATTGGGCCATAATTGGTCGTAAACACAACTTATTGGTTATATACACACTTTATTGGGACTCATTGGTCCCAACTGACCCTCATTGCCCTTAAACACACATTATTGGGCCATCATTGGTCCTAAACACAACTTATTGGTTATATAAGACACACCTTACTAGGACTTATTGGTCCCAACCGACCCTCATTGCCCTACTAAACACTCCTTATAGGGCCATCATTGGTCCTAAACACAACTTATTGGTTATATACAAACCTTAGTGGGACTCATTAGTCCCAACTAAACACACATTATTGGGCCATCATTGGTCCTAAACACAGCTTATTGCTTATATACACACCTTAGTGGGACTCATTAGTCCCAACTAAACACACATTATTGGGCCATCATTGGTCCTAAACACAATTTACTCGTTATATACACACCTTACTAGGACTTATTGGTTCTAACCGACCCTCATTGCCCTACTAAACACACCTTATTGGGCCATCATTGGTCCTATACATAATTTATTGGTTATATACACACCTTAGTGGGACTCATTAGTCCCAACTAAACACACCATATTGGGCCATAATTGGTCGTAAACACAACTTATTGGTTATATAAACACCTTATTAGGACTCATTGGTGCCAACTAACCCTCATTGTCCCTAAACCCACTTTATTGTGCCATCATTGGTCCTAAACACAACGTATTGGTTATATGCACACATTAGTGGGACTCATTGGTCCCAACTAAACACACCTTATTGGGCCATAATTGGTCGTAAACACAACTTATTGATTATATACACACTTTATTGGGACTCATTGGTCCCAACTGACCCTCATTGCCCTTAAACACACCTTATTGGGCCATCAATGGTCCTAAACACAACTTATTGCTTATATAAGACACACCTTACTAGGACTTATTGGTCCCAACCGACCCTCATTGCCCTACTAAACAGTCCTTATAGGGCCATCATTGGTCCTAAACACAACTTATTGGTTATATACAAACCTTAGTGGGACTCATTAGTCCCAACTAAACACACATTATTGGGCCATCATTGGTCCTAAACACAACTTATTGGTTATATACACACCTTACTAGGACTTATTAGTTCTAACCGACCCTCATTGCCCTACTAAACACACCTTATTGGGCCATCATTGGTCCTAAACATAATTTATTGGTTATATACACACCTTAGTGGGACTCATTAGTCCCAACTAATCACACCATATTGGGCCATAATTGGTCGTAAACACAACTTATTGGTTATATAAACACCTTATTAGGACTCATTGGTGCCAACTAACTCTCATTGTCCCTAAACCCACTTTATTGTGCCATCATTGGTCCTAAACACAACATATTGGTTATATGCACACATTAGTGGGACTCATTGGTCCCAACTAAACACACCTTATTGGGCCATAATTGGTCGTAAACACAACTTATTGGTTATATACACACTTTATTGGGACTCATTGATCCCAACGGACCCTCGTTGCCCTTAAACACCCATTATTGGGCCATCATTGGTCCTAAGCACAACTTATTGGTTATATAAGACACACCTTACTAGGACTTATTGGTCCCAACCGACCCTCATTGCCCTACTAAACACACCTTATTGGGCCATCATTGGTCCTAAACACAGCTTATTGGTTATATACACACCTTAGTGGGACTCATTAGTCCCAACTAAACACACATTATTGGGCCATCATTGGTCCTAAACACAATTTACTGGTTATATACACACCTTACTAGGACTTATTGGTTCTAACCGACCCTCATTGCCCTACTAAACACACCTTATTGGGCCATCATTGGTCCTAAACATAATTTATTGGTTATATACACACCTTAGTGGGACTCATTAGTCCCAACTAAACACACCATATTGGGCCATAATTGGTCGTAAACACAACTTATTGGTTATATAAACACCTTATTAGGACTCATTGGTGCCAACTAACCCTCATTGTCCCTAAACCCACTTTATTGTGCCATCATTGGTCCTAAACACAACGTATTGGTTATATGCACACATTAGTGGGACTCATTGGTCCCAACTAAACACACCTTATTGGGCCATAATTGGTCGTAAACACAACTTATTGGTTATATACACACTTTATTGGGACTCATTGGTCCCAACTGACCCTCATTGCCCTTAAACACACATTATTGGGCCATCATTGGTCCTAAACACAACTTATTGGTTATATAAGACACACCTTACTAGGACTTATTGGTCCCAACCGACCCTCATTGCCCTACTAAACACTCCTTATAGGGCCAATCATTGGTCCTAAACACAACTTATTGGTTATATACAAACCTTAGTGGGACTCATTAGTCCCAACTAAACACACATTATTGGGCCATCATTGGTCCTAAACACAGCTTATTGGTTATATACACACCTTAGTGGGACTCATTAGTCCCAACTAAACACACATTATTGGGCCATCATTGGTCCTAAACACAATTTACTCGTTATATACACACCTTACTAGGACTTATTGGTTCTAACCGACCCTCATTGCCCTACTAAACACACCTTATTGGGCCATCATTGGTCCTATACATAATTTATTGGTTATATACACACCTTAGTGGGACTCATTAGTCCCAACTAAACACACCATATTGGGCCATAATTGGTCGTAAACACAACTTATTGGTTATATAAACACCTTATTAGGACTCATTGGTGCCAACTAACCCTCATTGTCCCTAAACCCACTTTATTGTGCCATCAATTGGTCCTAAACACAACGTATTGGTTATATGCACACATTAGTGGGACTCATTGGTCCCAACTAAACACACCTTATTGGGCCATAATTGGTCGTAAACACAACTTATTGGTTATATACACACTTTATTGGGACTCATTGGTCCCAACTGACCCTCATTGCCCTTAAACACACATTATTGGGCCATCATTGGTCCTAAACACAACTTATTGGTTATATAAGACACACCTTACTAGGACTTATTGGTCCCAACCGACCCTCATTGCACTACTAAACAAACCTTATTGGGCCATCATTGGTCCTAAACACAGCTTATTGGTTATATACACACCTTAGTGGGACTCATTAGTCCCAACTAAACACACATTATTGGGCCATCATTGGTCCTACACACAATTTACTCGTTATATACACACCTTAGTGGGACTCATTAGTCCCAACTAAACACACATTATTGGGCCATCATTGGTCCTACACACAATTTACCCGTTATATACACACCTTACTAGGACTTATTGGTTCTAACCGACCCTCATTGCCCTACTAAACACACCTTATTGGGCCATCATTGGTCCTATACATAATTTATTGGTTATATACACACCTTAGTGGGACTCATTAGTCCCAACTAAACACACCATATTGGGCCATAATTGGTCGTAAACACAACTTATTGGTTATATAAACACCTTATTAGGACTCATTGGTGCCAACTAACCCTCATTGTCCCTAAACCCACTTTATTGTGCCATCATTGGTCCTAAACACAACGTATTGGTTATATGCACACATTAGTGGGACTCATTGGTCCCAACTAAACACACCTTATTGGGCCATAATTGGTCGTAAACACAACTTATTGGTTATATACACACTTTATTGGGACTCATTGGTCCCAACTGACCCTCATTGCCCTTAAACACACATTATTGGGCCATCATTGGTCCTAAACACAACTTATTGGTTATATAAGACACACCTTACTAGGACTTATTGGTCCCAACCGACCCTCATTGCCCTACTAAACACTCCTTATAGGGCCAATCATTGGTCCTAAACACAACTTATTGGTTATATACAAACCTTAGTGGGACTCATTAGTCCCAACTAAACACACATTATTGGGCCATCATTGGTCCTAAACACAGCTTATTGGTTATATACACACCGTAGTGGGACTCATTAGTCCCAACTAAACACACATTATTGGGCCATCATTGGTCCTAAACACAATTTACTCGTTATATACACACCTTACTAGGACTTATTGGTTCTAACCGACCCTCATTGCCCTACTAAACACACCTTATTGGGCCATCATTGGTCCTATACATAATTTATTGGTTATATACACACCTTAGTGGGACTCATTAGTCCCAACTAAACACACCATATTGGGCCATAATTGGTCGTAAACACAACTTATTGGTTATATAAACACCTTATTAGGACTCATTGGTGCCAACTAACCCTCATTGTCCCTAAACCCACTTTATTGTGCCATCATTGGTCCTAAACACAACGTATTGGTTATATGCACACATTAGTGGGACTCATTGGTCCCAACTAAACACACCTTATTGGGCCATAATTGGTCGTAAACACAACTTATTGGTTATATACACACTTTATTGGGACTCATTGGTCCCAACTGACCCTCATTGCCCTTAAACACACATTATTGGGCCATCATTGGTCCTAAACACAACTTATTGGTTATATAAGACACACCTTACTAGGACTTATTGGTCCCAACCGACCCTCATTGCCCTACTAAACACACCTTATTGGGCCATCATTGGTCCTAAACACAGCTTATTGGTTATATACACACCTTAGTGGGACTCATTAGTCCCAACTAAACACACATTATTGGGCCATCATTGGTCCTAAACACAATTTACTCGTTATATACACACCTTACTAGGACTTATTGGTTCTAACCGACCCTCATTGCCCTACTAAACACACCTTATTGGGCCATCATTGGTCCTATACATAATTTATTGGTTATATACACACCTTAGTGGGACTCATTAGTCCCAACTAAACACACCATATTGGGCCATAATTGGTCGTAAACACAACTTATTGGTTATATAAACACCTTATTAGGACTCATTGGTGCCAACTAACCCTCATTGTCCCTAAACCCACTTTATTGTGCCATCATTGGTCCTAAACACAACGTATTGGTTATATGCACACATTAGTGGGACTCATTGGTCCCAACTAAACACACCTTATTGGGCCATAATTGGTCGTAAACACAACTTATTGGTTATATACACACTTTATTGGGACTCATTGGTCCCAACTGACCCTCATTGCCCTTAAACACACATTATTGGGCCATCATTGGTCCTAAACACAACTTATTGGTTATATAAGACACACCTTACTAGGACTTATTGGTCCCAACCGACCCTCATTGCCCTACTAAACACTCCTTATAGGGCCAATCATTGGTCCTAAACACAACTTATTGGTTATATACAAACCTTAGTGGGACTCATTAGTCCCAACTAAACACACATTATTGGGCCATCATTGGTCCTAAACACATCTTATTGGTTATATACACACCTTAGTGGGACTCATTAGTCCCAACTAAACACACATTATTGGGCCATCATTGGTCCTAAACACAATTTACTCGTTATATACACACCTTACTAGGACTTATTGGTTCTAACCGACCCTCATTGCCCTACTAAACACACCTTATTGGGCCATCATTGGTCCTATACATAATTTATTGGTTATATACACACCTTAGTGGGACTCATTAGTCCCAACTAAACACACCATATTGGGCCATAATTGGTCGTAAACACAACTTATTGGTTATATAAACACCTTATTAGGACTCATTGGTGCCAACTAACCCTCATTGTCCCTAAACCCACTTTATTGTGCCATCATTGGTCCTAAACACAACGTATTGGTTATATGCACACATTAGTGGGACTCATTGGTCCCAACTAAACACACCTTATTGGGCCATAATTGGTCGTAAACACAACTTATTGGTTATATACACACTTTATTGGGACTCATTGGTCCCAACTGACCCTCATTGCCCTTAAACACACATTATTGGGCCATCATTGGTCCTAAACACAACTTATTGGTTATATAAGACACACCTTACTAGGACTTATTGGTCCCAACCGACCCTCATTGCCCTACTAAACACTCCTTATAGGGCCAATATTGGTCCTAAACACAACTTATTGGTTATATACAAACCTTAGTGGGACTCATTAGTCCCAACTAAACACACATTATTGGGCCATCATTGGTCCTAAACACAGCTTATTGGTTATATACACACCTTAGTGGGACTCATTAGTCCCAACTAAACACACATTATTGGGCCATCATTGGTCCTAAACACAATTTACTCGTTATATACACACCTTACTAGGACTTATTGGTTCTAACCGACCCTCATTGCCCTACTAAACACACCTTATTGGGCCATCATTGGTCCTATACATAATTTATTGGTTATATACACACCTTAGCGGGACTCATTAGTCCCAACTAAACACACCATATTGGGCCATAATTGGTCGTAAACACAACTTATTGGTTATATAGACACCTTATTAGGACTCATTGGTGCCAACTAACCCTCATTGTCCCTAAACCCACTTTATTGTGCCATCAATTGGTCCTAAACACAACGTATTGGTTATATGCACACATTAGTGGGACTCATTGGTCCCAACTAAACACACCTTATTGGGCCATAATTGGTCGTAAACACAACTTATTGGTTATATACACACTTTATTGGGACTCATTGGTCCCAACTGACCCTCATTGCCCTTAAACACACATTATTGGGCCATCATTGGTCCTAAACACAACTTATTGGTTATATAAGACACACCTTACTAGGACTTATTGGTCCCAACCGACCCTCATTGCACTACTAAACAAACCTTATTGGGCCATCATTGGTCCTAAACACAGCTTACTGGTTATATACACACCTTAGTGGGACTCATTAGTCCCAACTAAACACACATTATTGGGCCATCATTGGTCCTACACACAATTTACTCGTTATATACACACCTTAGTGGGACTCATTAGTCCCAACTAAACACACATTATTGGGCCATCATTGGTCCTACACACAATTTACCCGTTATATACACACCTTACTAGGACTTATTGGTTCTAACCGACCCTCATTGCCCTACTAAACACACCTTATTGGGCCATCATTGGTCCTATACATAATTTATTGGTTATATACACACCTTAGTGGGACTCATTAGTCCCAACTAAACACACCATATTGGGCCATAATTGGTCGTAAACACAACTTATTGGTTATATAAACACCTTATTAGGACTCATTGGTGCCAACTAACCCTCATTGTCCCTAAACCCACTTTATTGTGCCATCATTGGTCCTAAACACAACGTATTGGTTATATGCACACATTAGTGGGACTCATTGGTCCCAACTAAACACACCTTATTGGGCCATAATTGGTCGTAAACACAACTTATTGGTTATATACACACTTTATTGGGACTCATTGGTCCCAACTGACCCTCATTGCCCTTAAACACACATTATTGGGCCATCATTGGTCCTAAACACAACTTATTGGTTATATAAGACACACCTTACTAGGACTTATTGGTCCCAACCGACCCTCATTGCCCTACTAAACACTCCTTATAGGGCCAATATTGGTCCTAAACACAACTTATTGGTTATATACAAACCTTAGTGGGACTCATTAGTCCCAACTAAACACACATTATTGGGCCATCATTGGTCCTAAACACAGCTTATTGGTTATATACACACCGTAGTGGGACTCATTAGTCCCAACTAAACACACATTATTGGGCCATCATTGGTCCTAAACACAATTTACTCGTTATATACACACCTTACTAGGACTTATTGGTTCTAACCGACCCTCATTGCCCTACTAAACACACCTTATTGGGCCATCATTGGTCCTATACATAATTTATTGGTTATATACACACCTTAGCGGGACTCATTAGTCCCAACTAAACACACCATATTGGGCCATAATTGGTCGTAAACACAACTTATTGGTTATATAGACACCTTATTAGGACTCATTGGTGCCAACTAACCCTCATTGTCCCTAAACCCACTTTATTGTGCCATCATTGGTCCTAAACACAACGTATTGGTTATATGCACACATTAGTGGGACTCATTGGTCCCAACTAAACACACCTTATTGGGCCATAATTGGTCGTAAACACAACTTATTGGTTATATACACACTTTATTGGGACTCATTGGTCCCAACTGACCCTCATTGCCCTTAAACACACATTATTGGGCCATCATTGGTCCTAAACACAACTTATTGGTTATATAAGACACACCTTACTAGGACTTATTGGTCCCAACCGACCCTCATTGCCCTACTAAACACACCTTATTGGGCCATCATTGGTCCTAAACACAGCTTATTGGTTATATACACACCTTAGTGGGACTCATTAGTCCCAACTAAACACACATTATTGGGCCATCATTGGTCCTACACACAATTTACTCGTTATATACACACCTTACTAGGACTTATTGGTTCTAACCGACCCTCATTGCCCTACTAAACACACCTTATTGGGCCATCATTGGTCCTATACATAATTTATTGGTTATATACACACCTTAGTGGGACTCATTAGTCCCAACTAAACACACCATATTGGGCCATAATTGGTCGTAAACACAACTGATTGGTTATATAAACACCTTATTAGGACTCATTGGTGCCAACTAACCCTCATTGTCCCTAAACCCACTTTATTGTGCCATCATTGGTCCTAAACACAACGTATTGGTTATATGCACACATTAGTGGGACTCATTGGTCCCAACTAAACACACCTTATTGGGCCATAATTGGTCGTAAACAAAACTTATTGGTTATATACACACTTTATTGGGACTCATTGGTCCCAACTGACCCTCATTGCCCTTAAACACACATTATTGGGCCATCATTGGTCCTAAACACAACTTATTGGTTATATAAGACACACCTTACTAGGACTTATTGGTCCCAACCGACCCTCATTGCCCTACTAAACACTCCTTATAGGGCCAATATTGGTCCTAAACACAACTTATTGGTTATATACAAACCTTAGTGGGACTCATTAGTCCCAACTAAACACACATTATTGGGCCATCATTGGTCCTAAACACATCTTATTGGTTATATACACACCTTAGTGGGACTCATTAGTCCCAACTAAACACACATTATTGGGCCATCATTGGTCCTAAACACAATTTACTCGTTATATACACACCTTACTAGGACTTATTGGTTCTAACCGACCCTCATTGCCCTACTAAACACACCTTATTGGGCCATCATTGGTCCTATACATAATTTATTGGTTATATACACACCTTAGCGGGACTCATTAGTCCCAACTAAACACACCATATTGGGCCATAATTGGTCGTAAACACAACTTATTGGTTATATAGACACCTTATTAGGACTCATTGGTGCCAACTAACCCTCATTGTCCCTAAACCCACTTTATTGTGCCATCATTGGTCCTAAACACAACGTATTGGTTATATGCACACATTAGTGGGACTCATTGGTCCCAACTAAACACACCTTATTGGGCCATAATTGGTCGTAAACACAACTTATTGGTTATATACACACTTTATTGGGACTCATTGGTCCCAACTGACCCTCATTGCCCTTAAACACACATTATTGGGCCATCATTGGTCCTAAACACAACTTATTGGTTATATAAGACACACCTTACTAGGACTTATTGGTCCCAACCGACCCTCATTGCACTACTAAACAAACCTTATTGGGCCATCATTGGTCCTAAACACAGCTTATTGGTTATATACACACCTTAGTGGGACTCATTAGTCCCAACTAAACACACATTATTGGGCCATCATTGGTCCTACACACAATTTACTCGTTATATACACACCTTAGTGGGACTCATTAGTCCCAACTAAACACACATTATTGGGCCATCATTGGTCCTACACACAATTTACTCGTTATATACACACCTTACTAGGACTTATTGGTTCTAACCGACCCTCATTGCCCTACTAAACACACCTTATTGGGCCATCATTGGTCCTATACATAATTTATTGGTTATATACACACCTTAGTGGGACTCATTAGTCCCAACTAAACACACCATATTGGGCCATAATTGGTCGTAAACACAACTTATTGGTTATATAAACACCTTATTAGGACTCATTGGTGCCAACTAACCCTCATTGTCCCTAAACCCACTTTATTGTGCCATCATTGGTCCTAAACACAACGTATTGGTTATATGCACACATTAGTGGGACTCATTGGTCCCAACTAAACACACCTTATTGGGCCATAATTGGTCGTAAACACAACTTATTGGTTATATACACACTTTATTGGGACTCATTGGTCCCAACTGACCCTCATTGCCCTTAAACACACATTATTGGGCCATCATTGGTCCTAAACACAACTTATTGGTTATATAAGACACACCTTACTAGGACTTATTGGTCCCAACCGACCCTCATTGCCCTACTAAACACTCCTTATAGGGCCAATATTGGTCCTAAAAACAACTTATTGGTTATATACAAACCTTAGTGGGACTCATTAGTCCCAACTAAACACACATTATTGGGCCATCATTGGTCCTAAACACAGCTTATTGGTTATATACACACCGTAGTGGGACTCATTAGTCCCAACTAAACACACATTATTGGGCCATCATTGGTCCTAAACACAATTTACTCGTTATATACACACCTTACTAGGACTTATTGGTTCTAACCGACCCTCATTGCCCTACTAAACACACCTTATTGGGCCATCATTGGTCCTATACATAATTTATTGGTTATATACACACCTTAGCGGGACTCATTAGTCCCAACTAAACACACCATATTGGGCCATAATTGGTCGTAAACACAACTTATTGGTTATATAGACACCTTATTAGGACTCATTGGTGCCAACTAACCCTCATTGTCCCTAAACCCACTTTATTGTGCCATCATTAGTCCTAAACACAACGTATTGGTTATATGCACACATTAGTGGGACTCATTGGTCCCAACTAAACACACCTTATTGGGCCATAATTGGTCGTAAACACAACTTATTGGTTATATACACACTTTATTGGGACTCATTGGTCCCAACTGACCCTCATTGCCCTTAAACACACATTATTGGGCCATCATTGGTCCTAAACACAACTTATTGGTTATATAAGACACACCTTACTAGGACTTATTGGTCCCAACCGACCCTCATTGCACTACTAAACAAACCTTATTGGGCCATCATTGGTCCTAAACACAGCTTATTGGTTATATACACACCTTAGTGGGACTCATTAGTCCCAACTAAACACACATTATTGGGCCATCATTGGTCCTAAACACAATTTACTCGTTATATACACACCTTACTAGGACTTATTGGTTCTAACCGACCCTCAGTGCCCTACTAAACACACCTTATTGGGCCATCATTGGTCCTATACATAATTTATTGGTTATATACACACCTTAGTGGGACTCATTAGTCCCAACTAAACACACCATATTGGGCCATAATTGGTCGTAAACACAACTTATTGGTTATATAAACACCTTATTAGGACTCATTGGTGCCAACTAACCCTCATTGTCCCTAAACCCACTTTATTGTGCCATCATTGGTCCTAAACACAACGTATTGGTTATATGCACACATTAGTGGGACTCATTGGTCCCAACTAAACACACCTTATTGGGCCATAATTGGTCGTAAACACAACTTATTGGTTATATACACACTTTATTGGAACTCATTGGTCCCAACTGACCCTCATTGCCCTTAAACACACATTATTGGGCCATCATTGGTCCTAAACACAACTTATTGGTTATATAAGACACACCTTACTAGGACTTATTGGTCCCAACCGACCCTCATTGCCCTACTAAACACTCCTTATAGGGCCATCATTGGTCCTAAACACAACTTATTGGTTATATACAAACCTTAGTGGGACTCATTAGTCCCAACTAAACACACATTATTTGGGCATTCTTTGTCCTAAACACAACTTATTGGTTATATACACACCTTACTAGGACTTATTGGTTCTAACCGACCCTCATTGCCCTACTAAACACACCTTATTGGGCCATCATTGGTCCTAAACATAATTTATTGGTTATATACACACCTTAGTGGGACTCAGTAGTCCCAACTAAACACACCATATTGGGCCATAATTGGTCATAAACACAACTTATTGGTTATATAAACACCTTATTAGGACTCACTGGTGCCAACTAACCCTCATTGTCCCTAAACCCACTTTATTGTGCCATCATTGGTCCTAAACACAACGTATTGGTTATATGCACACATTAGTGGGACTCATTGGTCCCAACTAAACACACCTTATTGTGCCATAATTGGTCGTAAACACAACTTATTGGTTATATACACACTTTAATGGGACTCATTGGTCCCAACGGACCCTCATTGCCCTTAAACACACATTATTGGGCCATCATTGGTACTAAACACAACTTATTGGTTATATAAGACACATCTTACTAGGACTTATTGGTCCCAACCGACCCTCATTGCCCTACTAAACACACCTTCTTGGGCCATCATTGGTCCTAAACACAACTTATTGGTTATATACACACCTTAGTGGGACTCATTAGTCCCAACTAAACACACATTATTAGGCCATCATTGGTCTTAAACACAACTTATTGGTTATATACACACCTTACTAGGACTTATTGGTTCTAACCGACCCTCATTGCCCTACTAAACACACCTTATTGAGCCATCATTGGTCCTAAACATAACTTATTGGTTATATACATACCTTAGTGAGACTCATTAGTCCCAACTAAACACACCATATTGGGCCATAATTGGTCGTAAACATAACTTATTGGTTATATAAACACCTTATTAGGACTCATTGGTGCCAACTAACCTTCATTGTCCCTAAACCCACTTTATTGTGCCATCATTGGTCCTAAACACAACGTATTGGTCATATACACACATTAGTGGGACTCATTGGTCCCAACTAAACACACCTTTTTGGGCCATAATTGGTCGCAAACACAACTTATTGGTTATATACACACTTTATTGGAAATCATTGGTCCCAACGGACCCTCATTGACCTTAAACACACATTATTGGGCCATCATTGGTTCTAAACACAACTTATTGGTTATATAAGACACACCTTACTAGGACTTATTGGTCCCAACCGACCCTCATTGCCCTACTAAACACACCTTATTGGGCCATCATTGGTCCTAAACACAACTTATTGGTTATATACACACCTTAGTGGGACTCATTAGTCCCAACTAAACACACATTATTGGGCCATCATTGGTCCTACACACAATTTACTCGTTATATACACACCTTAGTGGGACTCATTAGTCCCAACTAAACACACATTATTGGGCCATCATTGGTCCTACACACAATTTACTCGTTATATACACACCTTACTAGGACTTATTGGTTCTAACCGACCCTCATTGCCCTACTAAACACACCTTATTGGGCCATCATTGGTCCTATACATAATTTATTGGTTATATACACACCTTAGTGGGACTCATTAGTCCCAACTAAACACACCATATTGGGCCATAATTGGTCGTAAACACAACTTATTGGTTATATAAACACCTTATTAGGACTCATTGGTGCCAACTAACCCTCATTGTCCCTAAACCCACTTTATTGTGCCATCATTGGTCCTAAACACAACGTATTGGTTATATGCACACATTAGTGGGACTCATTGGTCCCAACTAAACACACCTTATTGGGCCATAATTGGTCGTAAACACAACTTATTGGTTATATACACACTTTATTGGGACTCATTGGTCCCAACTGACCCTCATTGCCCTTAAACACACATTATTGGGCCATCATTGGTCCTAAACACAACTTATTGGTTATATAAGACACACCTTACTAGGACTTATTGGTCCCAACCGACCCTCATTGCCCTACTAAACACTCCTTATAGGGCCAATATTGGTCCTAAACACAACTTATTGGTTATATACAAACCTTAGTGGGACTCATTAGTCCCAACTAAACACACATTATTGGGCCATCATTGGTCCTAAACACAGCTTATTGGTTATATACACACCGTAGTGGGACTCATTAGTCCCAACTAAACACACATTATTGGGCCATCATTGGTCCTAAACACAATTTACTCGTTATATACACACCTTACTAGGACTTATTGGTTCTAACCGACCCTCATTGCCCTACTAAACACACCTTATTGGGCCATCATTGGTCCTATACATAATTTATTGGTTATATACACACCTTAGCGGGACTCATTAGTCCCAACTAAACACACCATATTGGGCCATAATTGGTCGTAAACACAACTTATTGGTTATATAGACACCTTATTAGGACTCATTGGTGCCAACTAACCCTCATTGTCCCTAAACCCACTTTATTGTGCCATCATTGGTCCTAAACACAACGTATTGGTTATATGCACACATTAGTGGGACTCATTGGTCCCAACTAAACACACCTTATTGGGCCATAATTGGTCGTAAACACAACTTATTGGTTATATACACACTTTATTGGGACTCATTGGTCCCAACTGACCCTCATTGCCCTTAAACACACATTATTGGGCCATCATTGGTCCTAAACACAACTTATTGGTTATATAAGACACACCTTACTAGGACTTATTGGTCCCAACCGACCCTCATTGCACTACTAAACAAACCTTATTGGGCCATCATTGGTCCTAAACACAGCTTATTGGTTATATACACACCTTAGTGGGACTCATTAGTCCCAACTAAACACACATTATTGGGCCATCATTGGTCCTAAACACAATTTACTCGTTATATACACACCTTACTAGGACTTATTGGTTCTAACCGACCCTCAGTGCCCTACTAAACACACCTTATTGGGCCATCATTGGTCCTATAACATAATTTATTGGTTATATACACACCTTAGTGGGACTCATTAGTCCCAACTAAACACACCATATTGGGCCATAATTGGTCGTAAACACAACTTATTGGTTATATAAACACCTTATTAGGACTCATTGGTGCCAACTAACCCTCATTGTCCCTAAACCCACTTTATTGTGCCATCATTGGTCCTAAACACAACGTATTGGTTATATGCACACATTAGTGGGACTCATTGGTCCCAACTAAACACACCTTATTGGGCCATAATTGGTCGTAAACACAACTTATTGGTTATATACACACTTTATTGGAACTCATTGGTCCCAACTGACCCTCATTGCCCTTAAACACACATTATTGGGCCATCATTGGTCCTAAACACAACTTATTGGTTATATAAGACACACCTTACTAGGACTTATTGGTCCCAACCGACCCTCATTGCCCTACTAAACACTCCTTATAGGGCCATCATTGGTCCTAAACACAACTTATTGGTTATATACAAACCTTAGTGGGACTCATTAGTCCCAACTAAACACACATTATTTGGGCCATTCATTTGTCCTAAACACAACTTATTGGTTATATACACACCTTACTAGGACTTATTGGTTCTAACCGACCCTCATTGCCCTACTAAACACACCTTATTGGGCCATCATTGGTCCTAAACATAATTTATTGGTTATATACACACCTTAGTGGGACTCAGTAGTCCCAACTAAACACACCATATTGGGCCATAATTGGTCGTAAACACAACTTATTGGTTATATAAACACCTTATTAGGACTCACTGGTGCCAACTAACCCTCATTGTCCCTAAACCCACTTTATTGTGCCATCATTGGTCCTAAACACAACGTATTGGTTATATGCACACATTAGTGGGACTCATTGGTCCCAACTAAACACACCTTATTGTGCCATAATTGGTCGTAAACACAACTTATTGGTTATATACACACTTTAATGGGACTCATTGGTCCCAACGGACCCTCATTGCCCTTAAACACACATTATTGGGCCATCATTGGTACTAAACACAACTTATTGGTTATATAAGACACATCTTACTAGGACTTATTGGTCCCAACCGACCCTCATTGCCCTACTAAACACACCTTCTTGGGCCATCATTGGTCCTAAACACAACTTATTGGTTATATACACACCTTAGTGGGACTCATTAGTCCCAACTAAACACACATTATTAGGCCATCATTGGTCTTAAACACAACTTATTGGTTATATACACACCTTACTAGGACTTATTGGTTCTAACCGACCCTCATTGCCCTACTAAACACACCTTATTGAGCCATCATTGGTCCTAAACATAACTTATTGGTTATATACATACCTTAGTGAGACTCATTAGTCCCAACTAAACACACCATATTGGGCCATAATTGGTCGTAAACATAACTTATTGGTTATATAAACACCTTATTAGGACTCATTGGTGCCAACTAACCTTCATTGTCCCTAAACCCACTTTATTGTGCCATCATTGGTCCTAAACACAACGTATTGGTCATATACACACATTAGTGGGACTCATTGGTCCCAACTAAACACACCTTTTTGGGCCATAATTGGTCGCAAACACAACTTATTGGTTATATACACACTTTATTGGAAATCATTGGTCCCAACGGACCCTCATTGCCCTTAAACACACATTATTGGGCCATCATTGGTTCTAAACACAACTTATTGGTTATATAAGACACACCTTACTAGGACTTATTGGTCCCAACCGACCCTCATTGCCCTACTAAACACACCTTATTGGGCCATCATTGGTCCTAAACACAACTTATTGGTTATATACACACCTTAGTGGGACTCATTAGTCCCACATAAACACACATTATTGGGCCATCATTGGTCCGAAACACAACTTATTGGTTATATACGCACCTTACTAGGACTTATTGGTTCTAACCGACCCTCATTGCCCAACTAAACACACCTTATTGGGCCATCATTGGTCCTAAACATAATTTATTGGTTATATACACACCTTAGTGGGACTCATTAGTCCCAACTAAACACACCATATTGGGCCATAATTGGTCGTAAACACAACTTATTGGTTATATAAACACCTTATTAGGACTCACTGGTGCCAACTAACCCTCATTGTCCCTAAACCCACTTTATTGTGCCATCATTGGTCCTAAACACAACGTATTGGTTATATGCACACATTAGTGGGACTCATTGGTCCCAACTAAACACACCTTATTGGGCCATAATTGGTCGTAAACACAACTTATTGGTTATATACACACTTTAATGGGACTCATTGGTCCCAACGGACCCTCATTGCCCTTAAACACACATTATTGGGCCATCATTGGTACTAAACACAACTTATTGGTTATATAAGACACATCTTACTAGGACTTATTGGTCCCAACCGACCCTCATTGCCCTACTAAACACACCTTCTTGGGCCATCATTGGTCCTAAACACAACTTATTGGTTATATACACACCTTAGTGGGACTCATTAGTCCCAACTAAACACACATTATTGGGCCATCATTGGTCTTAAACACAACTTATTGGTTATATACACACCTTACTAGGACTTATTGGTTCTAACCGACCCTCATTGCCCTACTAAACACACCTTATTGAGCCATCATTGGTCCTAAACATAACTTATTGGTTATATACACACCTTAGTGAGACTCATTAGTCCCAACTAAACACACCATATTGGGCCATAATTGGTCGTAAACACAACTTATTGGTTATATAAACACCTTATTAGGACTCATTGGTGCCAACTAACCTTCATTGTCCCTAAACCCACTTTATTGTGCCATCATTGGTCCTAAACACAACGTATTGGTCATATACACACATTAGTGGGACTCATTGGTCCCAACTAAACACACCTTTTTGGGCCATAATTGGTCGCAAACACAACTTATTGGTTATATACACACTTTATTGGAAATCATTGGTCCCAACGGACCCTCATTGCCCTTAAACACACATTATTGGGCCATCATTGGTTCTAAACACAACTTATTGGTTATATAAGACACACCTTACTAGGACTTATTGGTCCCAACCGACCCTCATTGCCCTACTAAACACACCTTATTGGGCCATTATTGGTCCTAAACACAACTTATTGGTTATATACACACCTTAGTGGGACTCATTAGTCCCACATAAACACACATTATTGGGCCATCATTGGTCCGAAACACAACTTATTGGTTATATACGCACCTTACTAGGACTTATTGGTTCTAACCGACCCTCATTGCCCAACTAAACACACCTTATTGGGCCATCATTGGTCCTAAACATAATTTATTGGTTATATACACACCTTAGTGGGACTCATTAGTCCCAACTAAACACACCATATTGGGCCATAATTGGTCGTAAACACAACTTATTGGTTATATAGACACCTTATTAGGACTCATTGGTGCCAACTAACCCTCAGTGTCCCTAAACCCACTTTATTGTGCCATCATTGGTCCTAAACACAACGTATTGGTTATATGCACACATTAGTGGGACGCATTGGTCCCAACTAAACACACCTTATTGGGCCATAATTGGTCGTAAACAAAACTTATTGGTTATATACACACTTTATTGGGACTCATTGGTCCCAACGGACCCTCATTGCCCTTAAACACACATTATTGGGCCATCATTGGTCCTAAACACAACTTATTGGTTATATAAGACACACCTTACTAGGACTTGTTGGTCCCAACCGACCCTCATTGCCCTACTAAAGACACCTTATTGGGCCATCATTGGTCCTAAACACAACTTATTGGTTATATACACACCTTAGTGGGACTCATTAGTCCCAACTAAACACACATTATTGGGCCATCATTGGTCCGAAACACAACTTATTGGTTATATACACACCTTACTAGGACTTATTGGTTCTAACCGACCCTCATTGCCCTACTAAACACACCTTATTGGGCCATCATTGGTCCTAAACATAATTTATTGGTTATATACACACCTTAGTGGGACTCATTAGTCCCAACTAAACACACAATATTGGGCCATAATTGGTCGTAAACACAACTTATTGGTTATAGAACACCTTATTAGGACTCATTGGTGCCAACTAACCCTCATTGCCCCTAAACCCACTTTATTGTGCCATCATTGGTCCTAAACACAACGTATTGGTTATATGCACACATTAGTGGGACGCATTGGTCCCAACTAAGCACACCTTATTGGGCCATAATTGGTCGTAAACAAAACTTATTGGTTATATACACACTTTATTGGGACTCATTGGTCCCAACTGACCCTCATTGCCCTTAAACACACATTATTGGTCCATCATTGGTCCTAAACACAACTTATTGGTTATATAAGACACACCTTACTAGGACTTATTGGTCCCAACCGAACCTCATTGCCCTACTAAACACACCTTCTTGGGCCATCATTGGTCCTAAACACAACTTATTGGTTATATACACACCTTAGTGGGACTCATTAGTCCCAACTAAACACACATTATTGGGCCATCATTGGTCCTAAACACAACTTATTGGTTATATACACACCTTACTAGGACTTATTGGTTCTAACCGACCCTCATTGCCCTACTAAACACACCTTATTGAGCCATCATTGGTCCTAAACATAACTTATTGGTTATATACACACCTTAGTGAGACTCATTAGTCCCAACTAAACACACCATATTGGGCCATAATTGGTCGTAAACACAACTTATTGGTTATATAAACACCTTATTAGGACTCATTGGTGCCAACTAACCTTCATTGTCCCTAAACCCACTTTATTGTGCCATCATTGGTCCTAAACACAACGTATTGGTCATATACACACATTAGTGGGACTCATTGGTCCCAACTAAACACACCTTTTTGGGCCATAATTGGTCGCAAACACAACTTATTGGTTATATACACACTTTATTGGAAATCATTGGTCCCAACGGACCCTCATTGCCCTTAAACACACATTATTGGGCCATCATTGGTCCTAAACACAACTTATTGGTTATATAAGACACACCTTACTAGGACTTATTGGTCCCAACCGACCCTCATTGCCCTACTAAACACACCTTATTGGGCCATCATTGGTCCTAAACACAACTTATTGGTTATATACACACCTTAGTGGGACTCATTAGTCCCACATAAACACACATTATTGGGCCATCATTGGTCCGAAACACAACTTATTGGTTATATACGCACCTTACTAGGACTTATTGGTTCTAACCGACCCTCATTGCCCAACTAAACACACCTTATTGGGCCATCATTGGTCCTAAACATAATTTATTGGTTATATACACACCTTAGTGGGACTCATTAGTCCCAACTAAACACACCATATTGGGCCATAATTGGTCGTAAACACAACTTATTGGTTATATAGACACCTTATTAGGACTCATTGGTGCCAACTAACCCTCAGTGTCCCTAAACCCTCTTTATTGTGCCATCATTGGTCCTAAACACAACGTATTGGTTATATGCACACATTAGTGGGACGCATTGGTCCCAACTAAACACACCTTATTGGGCCATAATTGGTCGTAAACACAACTTATTGGTTATATACACACTTTATTGGGACTCATTGGTCCCAACTGACCCTCATTGCCCTTAAACACACATTATTGGGCCATCATTGGTCCTAAACACAACTTATTGGTTATATAAGACACACCTTACTAGGACTTATTGGTCTCTCAACCGACCCTCATTGCCCTACTAAACACACCTTATTGGGCCATCATTGGTCCTAAACATAATTTATTGGTTATATACACACCTTAGTGGGACTCATTAGTCCCAACTAAACACACAATATTGGGCCATAATTGGTCGTAAACACAACTTATTGGTTATAGAACACCTTATTAGGACTAATTGGTGCCAACTAACCCTCATTGCCCCTAAACCCACTTTATTGTGCCATCATTGGTCCTAAACACAACGTATTGGTTATATGCACACATTAGTGGGACGCATTGGTCCCAACTAAGCACACCTTATTGGGCCATAATTGGTCGTAAACAAAACTTATTGGTTATATACACACTTTATTGGGACTCATTGGTCCCAACTGACCCTCATTGCCCTTAAACACACATTATTGGTCCATCATTGGTCCTAAACACAACTTATTGGTTATATAAGACACACCTTACTAGGACTTATTGGTCCCAACCGAACCTCATTGCCCTACTAAACACACCTTATTGGGCCATCATTGGTCCTAAACAAAACTTATTGGTTATATACACACCTTAGTGGGACTCATTAGTCCCAACTAAACACACATTATTGGGACATCATTGGTCCTAAACACAACTTATTGGTTATATACACACCTTACTAGGACTTATTGGTTCTAACCGACCCTCATTGCCCTACTAAACACACCTCATTGGGCCATCATTGGTCCTAAACATAATTTATTGGTTATATACACACCTTAGTGGGATATTAGTCCCAACTAAACACACCATATTGGGCCATAATTGGTCGTAAACACAACTTATTGGTTATATAAACACCTTATTAGGACTCATTGGTGCCAACTAACCCTCATTGTCCCTAAACCCACTTTATTGTGCCTGTAGAGACCTGGAATTTAAGGCTTTTGCATTAGATTGATTTGGGCTTGTTTAATTGTTTTGGGCTAATTTTAATATGTAAATGGGCTAAGATGTGTAGGGTTTAGGTCCGATTTTGTTAGGATGGGCCTAGGGGTTTTCGAAACCTTTAGCTATATATAGGGTTTCTTTGTATTTTGTAAAGGTTGCTAGTTAGTTTGGGTGTTGAAGGTGATCATCGAATTCTCCATAGAGAATTCGATCAAGGTGTAACAAGCAGACAATTGATTTATCAAGTGTTCTTCTAATCGGTTTGTTTTCAATTGCTTTATAGTACTTTTCGATTATATTCTTTCACTGTGTTCTTGAATCAACTAGTTAAATCGGTTTCCGCACGGTTTCACTAGTTCAGATATCGCGTGAGGGTTTATTTGATCCTTACAATTGGTATCAGAGCCAAGAAACGCAAGTTTCGAGGCTCTCGCGATATCAGATTCAAGGTTTTGAGTACTAACGACTTGAGTTTTCTGGTGATTTTCAGCTTTTAGCATTCTCGGAGGTGTTTTGTGCAGGTTACAATTCGTGACAGAAAGCTTAGGTGTGATTTTTGAGCTTTTCGATCTGTTTCAGCACTTTTCGATCAGGATTTCTGGTCGAAAAGCCCTCCTCAGCCGCTTTCCTCCATCGAAAAGCCCCCTTTGTGGCTTTTCGATTCACTGCCCTTGCTCGAAAAGTCCCCTAAGTGACTTTTCGACCAAGCCTGCCCAATCGAGAAGTCCCCTTTGTGACTTCTCGATCAGTTTCATCGATCGAAAAGTCCTCTCAGAGACTTTTCGATCCGACCCTTTCGATCGAGAAGTCCCCTTGAGACTTCTCGATCAGCCTTCATTGATCGAAAAGTCCCCTGAGACTTTTCGATCCATCGTGCTCCCTGATCGAAAAGCCCCTTTTCGATCCAGCCTTCACTTTTCGATCGGCATAGACTTTTCGATCTCCATCCATTTCGATCGAAAAGTACTTTTCGATCAAGCTACCCTTCAGCCGCTTTCCACTTTTCGATCAAGACTTTTTTTTTATAGTAAACCCACTTTTCGATTTTGAAGGTATGGCCTTCGACATGTCAAGCCTCTCGAGTGCCACCTTGGAAATGGATTCTAAGATTGGGACATCTGCCAGACCGCCACGTCTGATGTCTGGCAAAGATTTTATGAGCTGGAAATACAGATTCGTCAACTATGTCAACTACCATGATGCTAAGATCATGCGATCAATCGAGGTGGGAGACTATGTCCCATCAACTCCGGGGGCACAGGGTCAACCTCCTGTTCCTAAACCCAAGCAAAATTGGATAGATGAGGACTGGGAAAGGGTTGAACGAGATCGAAAGGCTCTAGCTGGCTTAACCATGGCCCTATCCCCGGAAGTTGCTGAAGCATTCAAGGAATACACCTCGGCAAAGACATTGTGGGATGCCCTTATAGCTGCCTATGAGGGAAATGATGACATGAAGGAATCCCGCAAAGAGAATCTGAGGGAGATGTTTAATGAGTTCAACTATGCCCCGGGTGAGAATATTGAGACGTTACTTCAGCGGTTTATCAAGATAGTCACTGGAATGAAGGATGCTGGAGTAACATACACTCAAGTGGAGGTCAACAGAAAGCTCGTTAACTCCCTTCCACCTAATTGGGACAGCACTATTGAGCTAATTGAGAAGACTGTTCAAATGTCCACCGCATCACTAAATGAACTTATGTCCACAATCAGAGCATATGAGGAGAAGAAACAAAAGAGGGCCAGAAAGTCTGGTAATGGAGCTTTCATGAATCAATTAAACCAAGCTTTCATTTCTCAGCCAGCTGTCGCTCCAGCCAATCCACCCTCAACCCCAATGGGATTCATTACACAAGCTACTGGTTCAAGCTCATCTGGAGCATCAAACATTGTCTCACTGGATGTAAATGCTCTAACCAAAGATCCCAGCTTTGCTCTTGGAGTGGGAATTATGAGTTGCTATCAGGCACTCGTGGCAGGCTCACTTCTTCCCACGGATCTGTCACCTGATGATGTGAATCAAGTGAATCCTGATGATCTAGAGCATATGGACATATCGTATCAGATGGGAATGTCTGCCCTCCGTGCAAGGCAGTTCATGGCAAAGAAGGGACAGAAGGATTGGAATGGGGGAAAAGGAATCAAGTTGAGCTTTAATAAGGCTAATTTGAGGTGTTACAACTGCAATGAGTATGGGCACTATGCCAGAGAGTGCACTAAACCGAAAGTGGATAGAGAAGGCAAGACTGATAGCAGAAGTGAGAACATGAAGAAGGAGGCAGGAAAGAATGATAAGGCACTGGTGGTTCAGCATACGCCAGGATATGACTGGACATCTCAGGTGGAGGATCTCAGTCTCACACTTGACCATGTGGCCCTGTTAGCTGAAGAGGAAGCACAAAAGGAAGAAGCTGAGGAATATCAACATGCATTCATGGCAGACATCACTCCAGGATCCTCCGCAAGCGGCTCTGAGGTATGTCTCAACTCCAAATGTCAAACTATTCTTACTGAATCTAAAGAATGGCAAACTAAGTTTTTCAATGAAACCCTAAATCGTGAATTTGTTGATAGAGAATTGAGGGAATATAAGGGTAGAAGTAAAAACTTAAGTGAGAAACTTGAAGCTGCTAAAATTGACATAAAAAATCTTCAAAGAGACTTAAGTAACAAAAGCACATATCTGACAGTTGCTAATGAAGAAATTGCCACATTAAAAACTGAACTTGAGCAACTTAAAGGGCAATTAGAAACATCACAAACCAAAGTTGAGCGAAATGATAAGATTGTGTCTGAAATGATGAAGGCTAGCTCACTTTTCTATAACACAGACGCCCGTATGCGTCATTTAAAAGCCAACTCTGGTTTGGGACTCGGTACTGAAATCAAAGATGAAAAATCCACTCATACAGTACCAATGCCATTGATGCATGATATGATCTCAGATTATGAGGTTTCCAAGACCAACTTGGATGCTAAAGCTGAGATCGAAAAGAAATTGGCAGCTTGTCCTATTAAAATTTCTGCACCTGTTTCTAACCAGACTAACCCTTTTACTTCTTGTGCAGATAAAGGTAAACATGAAGCAGGGGTAATAAAATGCAAGGAGTCCACTAAAAGTCCCTTGAAGTCTGAAGTTGATTTTTCTGTTCAAAATTCTGTTTTTGAGAAAACTGAAACTTTTGTTATGTCTGAGTCAAACACCTCTAAGTCGTCTGAGTCTAATGATTGTGCTAAATTTTCTGTTTGTGGTGTGTTTAAAGTTGGTAAAGGTGATTTGAAACCTGTGAAACCCCTTAGAACAGTTAGAATCTTAAGAAGGGGTAAGGGACCACAAACTGATGGTCCCAAACCCACAGGTGATGTGAAGAAATCTGAGGACAGTGTGACCTGTCCCATTAAAAATGTGCAGAAAGTACGGGATGCAAAACCACAAGATTTTGTCCCGTACCCTGAGGTCAATTCTGCATATGACCAATTTCAACCTGTACAGCGGGAGTATGTTCTGACCACTAAGCCCCATGGTAAAGCCCTCTGGATCCATAAAAACGCTTCAAAGCCTACTTGGATATCCACTGGGCGGAACCAACCACAGGCTCCCATGTACCCAAGGAAACAGTCCTGCCATGTGTGTGGCCAACCAGGACACATGGCAAGAAACTGTCTGCACCGACCCTATGAGCCCTACTACCCTAAGAAGGTCCAACAAAAGACTGTTCCTTTGAGTCAAACACACGTTGGCACAAAGCCCAAAGTTGGACCTTCAAACCAAAAGGTGCAGAAGTTCACATTCCCACCATCACAGGCGGGAATTCATTCTAGACCAAAGGCTAAGTCTGCATCGTCAAACCAAAAGGTGCAGCCAGGCCCAACACAGGTCCACAAACAGGGGCCAAAGCCTAAGTCACCCAATCAGACACCTCTAACAGTGAAAAATAAGGTGAATAACAAAAAGATGTTCACAAAACCTGCAAGGGCTTCTAAACCTTCAAAACCTGTTATTCGCCCTAAGCAGGAAAATTTTCAAAAATCACCTGTGTCACCTCAACCTACTGTAAGAAGGTTTTCTGAAACACCACTTTTCTCAATACCTCATTCTGTCAAAAAAAGAAAAGATGAAATGTGGAATGTTCCAAAGGTTGTTGACTTGTCATTCAAGCCTAAAGGAGTGTACAAAAAACACTCAATGTCTTTTCAAGAGGTCAAAGAGTCTAAATTAAACCTGAAAAATGAAAAGGGGCTTGGGAAAGAAAATCACCACAGTGATGTCCAAAATAAAGACATTCACAGTCCATCAAGGACAGACCAGTCTCACCCAGACCAGTTAAGGCCTGGGTACCAAAATCTAACTGATCTTCTCTGAATGCAGGAACAGCCAAGGAGGCCTGTCAGCAACCTATGGTATGTTGACAGTGGTTGTTCCAGGCACATGACGGGCGACATATCTCTTCTGCATGACTTGGAGAAATTTGATGGAGGTTATGTGTCGTTCGCCGGAGGAGTTGGTGGTTATATCAGTCAGAAGGGAACGGTTCGAAATGGTTGTCTCAGCTTCCACGATGTCAATTTCGTGGAGGAATTGAAGCACAGTTTGCTGAGTGTTTCACAGATATGTGATCGGGATTATCCAGTCTTATTCAATAACAAAGAGTGCCTTATTCTTAAACCTGGATATTCTATTCCCGACGACTGGGTGCTTATGAGAACACCCAGATATGGTAACTCTTATGTTCTAAACATGCAGAAGCCCCCCACATCTGAGGTGGCCTGTCTCATATCTAAGACAGCTGAAAATCATGCACAGCTGTGGCACCGACGATTGGGGCACATGAATTTGAAAAACCTGAATCGACTTGCCAGAGGAGGGCTTGTCAAAGATCTTCCAATTAATGAATTTATCCTAAAGGAGAAATGTGTGGCTTGTGCTAAGGGGAAGCAGCACAAACGCCCACATAAACCGAAGATCTACAGTCGAATATCAATACCGCTGGAGCTGCTTCACATGGACCTGTTTGGTCCCGTCAGTATGTTAAGCCTTAACCGATGTGCCTTTTGTTTGGTTATTACTGATGATTTTTCTCGTTTCACTTGGGTGTTTTTCTTGTCCAAGAAAAGTGATGTTGCAGGTATCCTTATTGCCTTCATCAAGCTGATTGAGAATAAATTGAAGCACAAAGTGAAGACCATTAGGAGCGATAATGGCACGGAGTTCAAGAATCAGACGATTGACAGTTTCTGTGCTGATAAGGGGATTGAGCATCAATACAGTGCTCCTTACACACCCCAGCAGAATGGCGTAGCAGAAAGAAGAAACAGAACCTTAATTGAAGCTGCTCGCACCATGTTGTGTGATTCTAAGTTGCCAACCATGTTTTGGGCGGAAGCAGTTAACACTGCTTGTTATGTCCAGAATAGGGTGCTCATCAATAAGCGGCATCAGAAAACGCCATATGAACTAATCTACAATGATAAGCCCAGAATTGGTCACCTTCGGGCTTTTGGGTGTTTATGCACAGTCTTAGTTAATACTGATGTTCCTAAATTTGCTGCTAAGGCTGATGAATGCTATTTTGTAGGTTACTCTGCCAGCTCCGCTTACAGGGTGTTCAACAAGACTACCGGGATTGTGATGGAGTCCACAAATGTGGACTGGCTAGAAGAGAATCCTTCAGATGGCGGAATTGGTCCTCCTCAAGCTTTCGACTACAATCAATTCTTCCGCCCGTTGGGTTTAGACCCCGTTTTAGCAGAAGAACTTTATGAAGAAACAATTTCAGGACCATCTGTCTCACACTCCATCACGAAGGCTCCCGTCCCTGCTCCTGTAACAGATCCTACACCTGCACAGGAGTCTGTAGATCCTTTGGAGACTCACACACAAGAAACAGATGCAGGAGCTGATTCTGAAAATGAAGATGATACACATGAAGAACCTGATCTCTCAAATCTGCCTCCTGAAATTCCAGTTCAAGCTACTGCAGAGACCAGAATTCAGAAGTACCACCCCTTAGATAACATCATTGGTCCCTTAGCATCTGGGGTGGTCACAAGAAGCCAGTCAGGAGACATCAATCATTGCATGTTCTCCTGTTTCATCTCACAGATTGAGCCCCCCAACATTACTATGGCCTTGACCGATCCTAGTTGGGTGGAGGCTATGCATGAAGAACTCAATCAATTCTCTCGGCTTCAAGTTTGGAGGTTAGTAGAAAGGCCAGCTGACAAAAAGGTCATCACTACTCGGTGGCTGTATAAGAACAAAAAGGATGATAACGGTGTGATTGTCAGAAACAAGGCCAGATTGGTGGTTCAAGGCCACAAGCAAATTCAAGGTGTAGATTATGATGAAGTGTACGCACCAGTGGCCCGCTTAGAGGCAATACGGGTATTCTTGGCATATGCTTCGTATATGAATTTCACTGTCTACCAGTTGGACGTGAAAACTGCTTTTCTATATGCTGAGATGGATGAAGAAGTTTACGTCACTCAACCTCCTGGGTTTATTGATGAGGAGCACCCATATCATGTTTTCAAGCTTGACAAAGCGTTATATGGGTTGCATCAGGCTCCTCGATCATGGTACAAGACACTGACTGATCATCTTCTTGCTCATGGTTACACACGGGGCATTGTTGATCAGACACTTTTCAGAAAGGAGGTTGGACAAGACATTATTATGGTGCAAGTCTATGTTGATGACATCATCTTCGGATCGACAAATGAAGACTTGTGCAAAGATTTTGAGAAAGTCATGCGCACAAAATTCGAGATGAGTCAGATGGGCGAGATGGAGTTTTTCCTCGCATTGCAAGTGAAGCAGAGTGACAGTGGGATCCTGATCCATCAAGCTAAATATGTTACTGAAATTTTGGAGAAATACAAAATGGTGGATGCCAAGCCGGTTTCCACACCCATGGCAGCAAGACCTGCACTTACCAGGGATCCAGATGGGCAACCCGTGAGCGAACACATGTACCGGTCCATGATTGGGTCCTTGATGTATTTGACCGCCAGCCGTCCAGACATCATGCTAGCTGTGTGCCAATGCGCACGCTACCAGGCTAATCCTAAACTCTCTCACCTTTCTGCTGTGAAACGTATTTTTAAATATTTAAAGGGTCGGCCTCGTCTAGGCCTCTGGTACCCTAAAGAGTCTGGATTTAACCTGTATGCCTTCTCTGACAGTGATTATGGTGGCAATGAGCTAGACAGGAAATCCACGTCTGCTGGAGCTCAATTTCTAGGCGATAGGCTGGTGTCTTGGCAGAGTAAGAAACAACACACAGTGTCCCAGTCGACAGCCGAGGCGGAGTATGTTGCTGCATCTGCCTGTTGTTCTCAGGTGGTCTGGTTGCAGCATCAATTGGGAGATTACGGTTTGAATTTTTTCGATACTCCCATTTTTTGTGATAATAATGCTGCTTTGCAAATTGTGAAAAATCCCGTGCAGCACTCAAAAACCAAACACATAGACATCAAAACGCACTTCATTCGGGATTGCTATGACCGACGGCTCATTCATTTGGAGAGGGTGGCATCGGATGACAATGTGGCGGACATGTTCACAAAACCCTTACCAAGTGCAAACTTTGAAATGTGTCTCAAGGGCCTCCGGATGATAGCCTTTGATGAGTAGTCTGGCAACTTTATCATTTTCTGTATTTATTAGTGTTTTTCATTTTAAAAAAAATAATAATAAAAAAATAATAAAAAAAAATAATAATAAAAAAAAAAATACAAAAATAGTGTCATTTTAGTTATTTAAAAAAAAAATCTAAAAGCAAGGGGAAGATATAAGAAAATATCAAGTATTTTCTCTAAAGTGTGTGCTTTTAAATTTTTTTCTGGTTTTGGGTGATCAGGTGGGACGTGATATAAATTTCCAGGTGTTTGCTGACTGACACGTGTAAGGTGGAAGTGAAAAGCAGTGATTCATGGTCGATGTGCTTGGTAGGCTCTGCTGACAATCAATCAAAAGGTATGTTTTATCACAACACTTGAACATAACGTATGATGCTTGAAAGGGATCACACACTTAGGTTAGTACAATTTCTATTTGACTGTGCATCAAGTATCCTGAGACACACGCCCGGTTCTGAGTATTGATGTCATGCTCAAAAATCCCATTCCCTCTGTTTTGCGTAAGCAATGACCTGGGAATGTTGTACGTGAGTCAGGACTCCTCTGTTCTGCGAAAGCGGAGACCTGGAACCACCCTGATCCACGTACGTTTAAAGATCACATTGTATATATGATAAACCAAAAGATGCCAAGTGCACAATCAAAAGAGACCCTCAAGCGTCCAAAACCCTTAGCCTTTGTCACTGATGAGAACGTTGTTAAAAATGTTTCAAAAATTCAGTTGACTTTGTATATTATCCAACGAAACCTCCGTGATCTATTCGTTTCTTTTCTCAACCCCTCTGGAGCATGACGTTGGGCTTAAGGAAAGGTGTCGTGAAAAAGGTTGTACGGAAACCAGATGCGCTTGATAGAATGTACAACATATACCTAGGACTTATGTGTGTGAACTGGATAGATTTTCATAATTAATAAACCTTAAAAGATAAATAATGTGATGAAACTGCTTGAGTAAGCGAAAGCAGCATGAGTTTTAAGATTGGACCAAAATACCGGCAATCGCCTGAACACGTGAAGTAACCGAAGCTGAAAAAGGTTCCTCAGTCACAGACAATCTGGTATGATCCCTGACGATGCCTCTTCACTCAAAATTCAGTAGGATAAGATTCTTATGTGTTTATGTTTTTTTAGTATTTTATTTGTTTCTTTTTGATTAAGTTTATTTTATTTTTTTAACTTCTAATTTTGTGTAAAAGTTGCCAGATCGTAAATCTCTCGGGCTTGATTTCAGGGGAAGGTTTTATAATCAAGTTTTTTTTTAAAAAAAAGGGTTGGGTGGTAATTTGGTAACTTTTATAATTGTGTTTAAGTGAAAATGAGATTGGTTAAATTTTTGGGTAAGTTTTGTTCTATCTCAAAGTTGAGGGGGTGAAGTGAAATATTTTTTAAAAAAAAATCTTGAAACAAAACATGAGGAGCCACCGGCTCCTCTCTCACTTCTCCTCTCATCCCCTTCTCTCTTCCAAACCCTAATCGAGACACCCACCTCCGCCATTCACCACCACCACCTGCTCCCATCGCCATCGCCCACCACCACACCTCTCGTCGTTCCCCTACGAGCTCACCACCACCATTTCCGTCAAACACCAACCACCGGAGCCCCTCCGATCCTACACAGCGCCTGCCGCCGCTACCTCTTGTCAATCCGTCGCCGGTCGCGACTGTTTCAGTCAACCGACACCACTATTTTGCTCGGAATACGTCACCATTCACTCCTCCACCCTTGATTTCAAGCAATGGCTCCTCGATTGAAGCGCGTGGCCCGACCACCACGAGACCGAATGGAGTATGTGTTTAATTTTTGGCATATGTGGGTCGGGTATGAAAGGGATAATTGTTTGGGTGCTTGTTATCGTTGAAATCGTGTTGAAAACACGCATACATGTACTTTTCGATTGTGTTGCAGGTTGGAACGAAGAAGACAACACTTTTCGATCGTTTCTGGGGCTTCTCGATCAGCCCCTTGAGGCTTTTCGACCACCCCAGAGACTTCTCGATCGAAGCCTAAGGCTTTTCGATCAGCCCCTAAGGCTTTTCGATCAGCCCCTAAGGCTTTTCGATCAGCCCCTAAGGCTTTTCGATCAGCCCCTAAGGCTTTTCGATCGAGAGTCTGACTTCTCGATCAGCTACCATTTTTCGATCGGGAGGTATAGGCTTTTCGATCAGGAATCACGGTAACCAAATGGCTTTCCGATCGGATGGATGCTTTCCGATCGAAAACCCTGTTTTTCGATCGGAAAGGTACCGGATGATATTTTCAATGGTTTTCGTTCAAATTTTAAGCCGTTATGCTGTCCGTTTTTCAAGAAATCCTTAAAACTAATGAATTTTTGTGATGTTTTGGTTGTTTATGTGTGTTTGTGAGCGCAGGGATTTGGAGTTTGTCAAAGATCACAATCAGGTTGCTTACTTGCTGGATCCACCTGCAGACTACAAAGAAAAATATCTGTCAATGATAGCCGGGCTGAAGAAATGCTGTTTACGCTTTGCACTCACAACCAATCCAGTGATTTGCAAGCGGATGATGCAAGAGTTTTGGAAGACAGCTTATGTTTCTGATGATGGGAAGAAGATTATTGCCAGGATTCAGAATACTGATGTAACCTTAACTGAAGAAACTTTCAGACAAGCCCTCAGGTTGCAAGATACTGCTACTGATACGACTCAGCTTGACAAAGAGATGGTGTCCCAGTGCTTAAGGGAAATGGGATACATCACTGTTTCTCCACCAACGATGAAGGCTCTTATTCCGCCATACTGGAGAATGCTGGCACATTATTTGCAGAAATGTGTTATTGCTAAGAAGAGTTCTACAGACCAGCTGAACCAAGTGCACACCCATGCAATGGTGTCACTTATCCGAGGTGTTCGGTTCAACTGGTCACGAATGATTTTTGAAGATGTAAAGGCTGTTGTGTCCAGAGACAAGAAGTTTGCTGCGGTTCCCAGGTTTATCCAGTCTGTTCTGGATACAAGATACCCAAACCTGAGGAAGACCAATAACACACATGACACAAAGCCGATGGGTATTGAAGTGTTCCCGATGATTAATCCGAAGAAGAAATTGTCAGATCAGATGCCATTCGGCGAGAAGTTTGGAGAGTTTGCTGAAATTGTGAGAGAGGAGGTCCCTGTTAACAGAAATGCCTCGGTAGATGAAGAACATTATATGACCCCTCCTCAACAAAAAGTGGTTGATCTTCCAGATGACTCAGATTGGGAAGAGTTTGATTTGCAAGATGTGCGGATTGGAGCACTTAACTTTGAAGGTGACGAGTCAATCAACTATGATACATATCTGGACGATGTTGACATCCCGGAAGATGAGACTGAGATAACTGAGACTCCATTGATCAGAAAACGGAAAGCCACAGAGGATCCTCCCCTCGGTGCTTCTGTTACATTTGAAGAGACTGATGAGACTGATGAGACAGAAACTGTGTCAGCTGCTACACCTCACCACACAGAAGGCCCAAATGACCCAAGAAGAAGAAGACTTGATTCGTATGTACCACCAGTCACAAGTTCAAGTGCTGGTCCATCTTCTTCACAGCCCACAGCTCAAGATAAGGGGAAGGCAGTAGAAACCCCGGAGTTCAGATTAGAGAAGGAACTCAGAGCTGAAATAGCCGAATTGAAAGCCCAGAATGATACCCAGAGTGAAGTTATTAGTGATCTGATAGATATTCAGAAGGTGCATAATACTGAATTGGAGAATCAGAAGAAGGTTAACAGAGAGTTCACAAGGCAGTTGAGAGAACTTCACAAGCTGATCAGGCAGCTAAATTCAGAGAAGTCTAAGCAGGGAGATACAACAGAAAGAGGTTCGGGTGCAGGTGATTCTTCTCAATCACCAGTCTTTGACTTTGAAGCTGATATTCCTGAGGATACACAACCGGTATTGCCAGAAGCCTCTAGTGAAGCCAAAGATACCAGAGATAGAGACTATATGACTGTTCCCGCTTCTGATTTTGATGGAGGTTGGGAGTCTCAAACATTTGCCTATCCACCTGAGAGGTATCTTATTCAACTGGGAGAGCACTATCATGATAGGCAAGGCATTACTGCACCGGTGAAGACATGGATGTTTGATGGTGAAAAGAACATGTTTGTTGTACGAAGAAGGGGTCAGTATCCATTGGAGTATTACAAAAGCTGGACTCAATTCTACTCCTGGACGAACGTGGATTTGACTATGCTGTATCAGGCTCCATTCTCCAACCCGTCAAACAATGATCAAGCTACGTATTTCTATAAGAAATTGGAGAAAGCTGTGAGGAGCAAGTTCAGGAAGTTTGAGGAGTTTCCTCACAAGAAATCATATGTGATGAAGTACAGAAAGGTTTTCAAATGGGATGGAAAGAAATGTATCCCAGGGAAGGAAGATGAGAAGCTAAGGAAGTTTACAAATGTCTTGTATCCTCCTACAGACAAGACAAAGACTATTCCTCTTCCCATGAGACATCCTGAAGACTGTCTGCATGACTTTCAGACATGGGCATACAGTGATTATTCTGGTGAAGCAAAGATTCTCTGCAAGTCCCAGACTATCAATGTCATGGAAGTTCATGATCTGATGCGGTTCCACAAGAAAGACATCCTGGTCTTAGCTAATCATCAGATTGAGTGTAGCCCAGACACTGAAGAGTATGCTAAGTGTTACACTCGGGCAGTCGCTGAGATCGTAGCCAAGGAGCTCTGGTATGATCCAGCAACTGTGAATTTGTCCAAGAAGTTCAGAATGTGAAGACTGTCTAATGCTAAAGCCTAGGGGAAGATTGTAGAGACCTGGAATTTAAGGCTTTTGCATTAGATTGATTTGGGCTTGTTTAATTGTTTTGGGCTAATTTTAATATGTAAATGGGCTAAGATGTGTAGGGTTTAGGTCCGATTTTGTTAGGATGGGCCTAGGGGTTTTCGAAACCTTTAGCTATATATAGGGTTTCTTTGTATTTTGTAAAGGTTGCTAGTTAGTTTGGGTGTTGAAGGTGATCATCGAATTCTCCATAGAGAATTCGATCAAGGTGTAACAAGCAGACAATTGATTTATCAAGTGTTCTTCTAATCGGTTTGTTTTCAATTGCTTTATAGTACTTTTCGATTATATTCTTTCACTGTGTTCTTGAATCAACTAGTTAAATCGGTTTCCGCACGGTTTCACTAGTTCAGATATCGCGTGAGGGTTTATTTGATCCTTACAGTGCCATCATTGGTCCTAAACACAACGTATTGGTCATATACACACATTAGTGGGACTCATTGGTCCCAACTAAACACACCTTTTTGGGCCATAATTGGTCGCAAACACAACTTATTGGTTATATACACACTTTATTGGAAATCATTGGTCCCAACGGACCCTCATTGCCCTTAAACACACATTATTGGGCCATCATTGGTCCTAAACACAACTTATTGGTTATATAAGACACACCTTACTAGGACTTATTGGTCCCAACCGACCCTCATTGCCCTACTAAACACACCTTATTGGGCCATCATTGGTCCTAAACACAACTTATTGGTTATATACACACCTTAGTGGGACTCATTAGTCCCACATAAACACACATTATTGGGCCATCATTGGTCCGAAACACAACTTATTGGTTATATACACACCTTACTAGGACTTATTGGTTCTAACCGACCCTCATTGCCCAACTAAACACACCTTATTGGGCCATCATTGGTCCTAAACATAATTTATTGGTTATATACACACCTTAGTGGGACTCATTAGTCCCAACTAAACACACCATATTGGGCCATAATTGGTCGTAAACACAACTTATTGGTTATATAGACACCTTATTAGGACTCATTGGTGCCAACTAACCCTCAGTGTCCCTAAACCCACTTTATTGTGCCATCATTGGTCCTAAACACAACGTATTGGTTATATGCACACATTAGTGGGACGCATTGGTCCCAACTAAACACACCTTATTGGGCCATAATTGGTCGTAAACAAAACTTATTGGTTATATACACACTTTATTGGGACTCATTGGTCCCAACGGACCCTCATTGCCCTTAAACACACATTATTGGGCCATCATTGGTCCTAAACACAACTTATTGGTTATATAAGACACACCTTACTAGGACTTGTTGGTCCCAACCGACCCTCATTGCCCTACTAAAGACACCTTATTGGGCCATCATTGGTCCTAAACACAACTTATTGGTTATATACACACCTTAGTGGGACTCATTAGTCCCAACTAAACACACATTATTGGGCCATCATTGGTCTGAAACACAACTTATTGGTTATATACACACCTTACTAGGACTTATTGGTTCTAACCGACCCTCATTGCCCTACTAAACACACCTTATTGGGCCATCATTGGTCCTAAACATAATTTATTGGTTATATACACACCTTAGTGGGACTCATTAGTCCCAACTAAACACACAATATTGGGCCATAATTGGTCGTAAACACGACTTATTGGTTATAGAACACCTTATTAGGACTCATTGGTGCCAACTAACCCTCATTGCCCCTAAACCCACTTTATTGTGCCATCATTGGTCCTAAACACAACGTATTGGTTATATTCACACATTAGTGGGATGCATTGGTCCCAACTAAGCACACCTTATTGGGCCATAATTGGTTGTAAACAAAACTTATTGGTTATATACACACTTTATTGGGACTCATTGGTCCCAACTGACCCTCATTGCCCTTAAACACACATTATTGGGCCATCATTGGTCCTAAACACAACTTATTGGTTATATAAGACACACCTTACTAGGACTTATTGGTCCCAACCGAACCTCATTGCCCTACTAAACACACCTTATTAGGCCATCATTGGTCCTAAACAAAACTTATTGGTTATATACACACCTTAGTGGGACTCATTAGTCCCAACTAAACACACATTATTGGGACATCATTGGTCCTAAACACAACTTATTGGTTATATACACACCTTACAAGGACTTATTGGTTCTAACCGACCCTCATTGCCCTACTAAACACACCTCATTGGGCCATCATTGGTCCTAAACATAATTTATTGGTTATATACACACCTTAGTGGGATATTAGTCCCAACTAAACACACCATATTGGGCCATAATTGGTTGTAAACACAACTTATTGGTTATATAAACACCTTATTAGGACTCATTGGTGCCAACTAACCCTCATTGTCCCTAAACCCACTTTATTGTGCCATCATTGGTCCTAAACACAACGTATTGGTTATATGCACACATTAGTGGGACTCATTGGTCCCAACTAAACACACCTTATTGGGCCATATTTGGTCGTAAACACAACTTATTGGTTATATACACACTTTATTGGGACTCATTGTTCCCAACTGACCCTAATTGCCCTTAAACACACATTATTGGGCCATCATTGGTCCTAAACACAACTTATTGGTTATATAAGACACACCTTACTAGGACTTATTGGTCCCAACCGACCCTCATTTCCCTACTAAACACTCCTTAAAGGGCCATCATTGGTCCTAAACACAACTTATTGGTTATATACACACCTTAGTGGGACTCATTAGTCCCAACTAAACACACATTATAGGGCCATCATTGGTCTGAAACACAACTTATTGGTTATACTAGCCGTGTGCCCGCGCGTTGCGGCGGCAACAGTGTATAGCGTGTTATTCGTCTTTTTTCACGTGTTGCAGCGCACAACAAACTATAACGCGGTATTTGCTTCTGTTCGCTTGTTATGGCGGCACGACAATTTACATCGAGGTATTCGTTTTTTTAAAACTCAAACAAATTAAAAAAGTGCTGAAAGTTGGACAAACACAGTCCCTACAAACTCCACATAAGAGACTGTTTAAAAACTGTACTAAGGGACTATTTAAAACTGTTTTAAGGGACTATTTTTGTTATAAAACTTTATAAAATACATGTTTACAGGTTTCAAGTTATTAAACTATTTAAAACTGTTTAAAGGGAGTATTTTTGTAATAAAACTTTATAAAATACATGTTTACAGGTTTCAAGTTATTAAACTATATAAAAATGTTTTAAGGGACTCATTTAAAAGTCAGATTATGGGTATATGTTTAGTAATGGTTGTTTAGTTAAGCTGCTCTCTAGATGTTAATCTCTTGCCAATGTTTTAATATTCAGTTGATTTTAAAATAGAACTCTTGTAACAGTTGTAGATAATAATTAAGACCTTGACCATCTTTCAACACTTTGGATAGTACCTTAACCTCAAGAACTCTTATAGAATAGTACTACTGTGGATAAAGGGTAATATCAGTTAAAACCTAAGGTCTACTACTTATAGAACTCAATCTGAAACACAACAAACAAAGTGCTTTACCACTATAGAACCTAAGGTCTACTACTTATAATTATGAGTTTAATGACTTGTACTCCTTCAAGCTATTAGATAAAAAAAAAGTAAAATAAAGAAAAAATGATACATCTTAATACCTTAATTTTACTCAACTCATTAAAGGGTCCATGTATAACTAAATTACTCAACTCTTTAAAGGGTCCATGTATAAGTAATTGAGGGTCCATCTACTTTATAACTTCTAACTAATTCATTTAGTAACCCTTAAATTATATACAAATCCTATATTTCAATATCTTTTACAACTGTTACAAATTATATTTAGAATTTATAATGGTAAATTCATCTGTTATGGTTTAAGGAACATAGTTGTTTGATTTGCCTATGTTGTTATTGGTGTTGCAAGGGGGATTCTAAACTGACAAAAGTGTTTGAATGTGATAATATAGTCAAATATGCTTATAAAATACAACAGTCTTTTTTAATATGTTTTCAAATTAAAAGCAGGTTGATGGTTATTTTGATGCTCCATTTTCATTGTCTTTTGGATGGAGTGTTTAAAACATGCTAAAAGTATAAAGACTATTTTTGGAACCATATGGTCAATAACCCAACTTTTTTCCATGTATATCTATGTATTATAGAGATGATAAAGCAGAATACATAAGCCATTCAAGACCACTCATATTTATAGATTAATAACCAAACAACCCCTAAACCTACAAATTATTAACCAAACAACCCCTCACCTCGTTTAATATCACTTTCTATAATGACCAAACAGCCCCTGAACCTACAGATATAATCTTTGAAGAAAGATTTGTGGTGTTTCTTATATGCTTTAATGTGGTTACAATATTAAATACATATAACAGTAACAATAGCAGCAGAACTCATTATCATACATACATATTTAACTAATAGCATGGTGCCCGCGCGTTGCGGCGGTGATAGTTTATAGTGCGTTATTCGTCATTTGTTGGCGCGTTCTGGCGGCGCGACAAATTTCTACAGGATATTCGTTACTGTTAGGGTGATGCAGTGGCAACGACAATCAAGTAACACGATACTTGTTTTCAGTTAGTTTAATTAATAATACAATAATCATATGCTCATTTTTCTAATGTATTACAATGAAATAAATGAAACAAATCTGCTTAAATGTAGGTAGATTGGATAACACAAGAAAGTAAGAAAGAGATAGGTAGATTGGATAACACAAGAAAGTAAGAAAGAGATGCTCCAGGGATATATAAGTGTGACTCAATCACTCATAAACTAATGCGTGTATTCACTTATCTCAAATAGTTGTTGGGTTGAGCAAAGAAATTAGTTGCAGACCTAACAATTTTTAGAGTTTCAAGAGGGACAAATCAACCCAACAGATTGAAGGTCGAGTTCAGACGTTCAGTCAGGAACTAATGCTCGTATTCTAGCACTCAATAGTGATTTTCTGGTTGTAGGAGGCTTTCAATGAGAGCTTGCTTGTAAGTGTATTTAGCTCAAATATTTAATAGAAACTTTAGTCCATAAAGTTGTATCTGGATTTAAATTTTCTTGGTCGTGGTTTTAATTGACTAATATTGCAAGTTGATTTGGAATACCATCCTAACTTATGTTTTTTTTCTCAAAACTATATTTCGCAGCACTGAATCAAACAGAAGCTAAAAAGGACACAAAATCAAGCATAAATTCACAAATTTGAAAACAATGGATAAATCATTTAGCCTTTCAAAATCATAATACTAAACTTTTATTAAAAATGTTACCCTAACCAACAAATTCAAATCACATTTTACTTATGCAGCATTGAAACCAGTGATAATAAAACTTCCCGCCACCTATGTAGATATGGGAACATAATTGTGTATCCTGACACCAACAATGAAAAGGTAGCGCATGTCTTCTTAATATCAGTTATAATAATTTGATCTATGGCCATATTTTTAGAATAAATTACTTCCCCCCATGTGTATTGTCACCCATACACAACCGTACTTGAATTGAATTATATTTCAGGGGACCCCATGATGATGGCCCCATCGAATGGCATTTCTTTAGTAGAGCACCATACCCATAGGCCATAACACCCTTTTGTCCTTTCCACCATCACATCCAGGTAACATCGCAGACTCATCACAAGGAACTTTTGTTTTTTTTAAACCTTGCTTGTACAGTAGACCCCAACAAGCCACCAAGATGTCAACCTCTTTACTGACCCAGAACCCACTTTGAGAATAAGGTTGACCTGGTCAAAATCCCTTAAAACTCGTGGATCAAAGAAGATGATGAAACCTGTAAAACAAAAATCACATTAACAAAAGATAATGAGTATATCTCTTAACTACTCATCTCATCTGCAAATCATCCACAAACGAACGATAACAAAATCACAATTCAAAACCAAAATCAAACGATTAAACCCCCAAACTAACCTGCTATTCTCACTTGTACTCTGGTCTTAAACATGGATAGAATCAGAAGATAGCAAAATCAAATTGAATTCTCAAATGAGATGATCTTGTTATGGTTTAGAGAAGATGAAGATGACTGAGATTAGGATCTCTCTCTCTCTCTTCATACACGTGAATAAAAAGTACAGCAGATCAAATCCTACATAAAGTCAAATCATATTTTTTAAATTTCAACATTCAAATTTGTCTTTCTGGCCGCCAAGTTACGAATTCATAAGATTATGCATTTGAAGTTGTATATCATGCTTCCTAATTTGTATGTCTTAAAATTAAGACTCTGGGCAATATGCATTATATAGTAGTATAAATTACCTTTCAGAGTGAACCGAGCATCAAAGAAGAGATACCGACTCTCAACCAATTGCAAATACGTGTGACTCCTCTAACTCAATAGCTTGACCATAGAACAATGCAATGACACAGCCCGACATTTCATCAAACAGAGAATATATTGCTGCTCTAATTAAAACTGTTTGGTTTCTTGGATAATGTTGATGCTTTTTCTATGCTTGGTTCACAACCCAAAAAAGCCTTACTTCTAAAAGACTAAAACAATTTTGCACGTTATACACTGTATTGTCAAAACAGAATTATGCAACATGAAAAATTGAAAAGGCTTAATGTTTAAATTTTAAATCTGTTTAAAGCAGCAACATGAAAAGCTTTTTATGTATTATGCAATTTGAGAAAAGCCAAATCGTACATGCACGAAAAGATAGAATTGTTGAATCCAAACAAATAAGTCTTTTCTTTCGAAGCGCTCTTGACAGTAATTGAAACATGTGAACATAAGTAATCAACATCAAAACACTAAAAGATTAATCACTACTAATGTAAATATCAAACATTTCATAGAAGGATATTTAATCAACGATTCTATGATAAAGATTAATCAAGTATGTGTATATGTTTCTCGGAGTTTCAAAAAACATCTTTTGTTAAGGCATCTAAAGAAGCTGACAGTTTTCTTGAATTGACACTCAAGTATAAGTATATTTACTTATTTAGACTTCTAATGTATACAAAACTTTTTTTAAATAAAAAGTTAGTTTATATAACTTAAAAATAAGTTTATTCTTTAGTGTATATAAAGATGATTAAACTGACTTCTGAAAGGAAAAATGACTTGTTGTGTCTATCGAGACATGGTTGTGCTGATCGACGGTTTCACCATGCATAAATCATCATCTGTTTACTATGGTTATCCACTTCTCTCTGTCTTCAATTGCCAATTTGTGTCCACTCCAGCAAGTTTAAAATACTTGGAAAAACTAATTAACAAGAGCAGCACAAAGACAAACACTATGTTAGCCAGAGCTATACAGTGGTAAAATAAATTTAAAAAAAAAACATAACACCTGGCACCCAATCCTTTCGTTGTTAAGAAAACATATCACCTGCACATATTCAAACACATTAAGCTGCACATGAATTGTGTTTTGCTACAATTCCGTACATTTTTTTATCAAATTGACATTAATACATCAGCAGCATTCTAAGAGACAATCAACATCCAAAACAACTATCTAAACACATCGCGGAGGTGATTCCATACCCCATCAAGGGTTGGAACAACTGATTCAAGATCAAAGCGATGGTCCCCTATTTCTCCTCGCAGATCTGGATCTTTGGTTGTGAGAATTTTGAGATGCAGATCTAGATTTTTGGTCTTGAGAACCAAAATTCTATGAATCTTACAAAGATCAGACCTGTATAAAGTGCATATAAACAACCATGTATGCTTCAAAACATAAAACACACCAAAATACTGGTTAAACAAAGAACCAATTAGGAAATACACCAACATCTAACTGTTACCTAATATCACTACCAAAACAAAGAGCAGAAATTCGAGGAATTAGGGCTCATATTCAGGTAAACCAAAAACCAACTGGGAAAAAAATGACATCCACTTGCACAACTACAGCACCAATAGGCCGAAAAAAAACCGATTACCTAGAGATGAAGTGCCAGATGGAAACGGTGATGCCTGCAGAGATCCGGAAGAATATGTTTAGTGTGTATTAGGTAGATGAAAGGAAGAAGGATAAATCAGAAAGCTTACCGGGAAACCTAAATCCACAAAACCAGGTATACCTGCTTTCGAGTAGAATCTGCTTCCTGGATCGATGATGGAGGGATGCAAGTCCAAACCTACAACCTGCAAGTCCAAACAAACAGAACGTTGTACAGGGAACCTGCATATAGAAAATCGGCAAATCGAAGATTGAGATTGAATGTACCAACAAAAATATGATTCTCAGTGTTTGAGCTTCAAAACCGAACTGCAGGTGCTGGTCCGAGAGGAATCGAAGTGGATGGTGGTGTAGATCTGAAATTTCGATCGAGATTGTAGTATCCGTCTGCTTTAGAGAGAGAGAGAGATTGGAAATGCTCTCTTTCTGAACAACCTACTTCTGATTGCCTGAAAAAGGAAAATAGGGAAAAGGAATTGGGATTGAAATGGACGGTTGAGATTTAAGGTAGTGATAAATCAACCGGTTATGATACATTGATGCAAGGAGTCAGGGAATCAATGTGCCACCTACTTCTTAATGACTGCAAAAAGGAAATTGAATGTTGATTTACTTTCAAAATTTAAATCTCAAAAACAGCCATTTCTTCCGCCAAAATTCACATTTAAGAGGTGATGCATCACGGTGTTGTACATCCTGCTTATTGATTTGTACGCGTCTTAAAATTAAGACATTCTCTTTTCTCTCTCCAATATGCATTATATATAGTAATAGATATATATATATATATATATAGGGTTAGGTTCAAATGAGAACTTTTTCTTTTGAGAACTTTTGAGAACCAATTTGGGCCACTAATTTTCAAGGGGGGAGCATTCAAATTCATGGGGGGGGGGGGGGGGGTTTCCATATATATAAACTAGTGGCTAAGATTAGTTCTTTTTAGTTCTCAAACCCAATTAGTTCTCAAATGATCCTTCTCTCTCTCTCTCTCTCTATATATATATATATATATATATATATATATAGGGAGAGGATCATTTGAGAACCAATTTGGTTTGAGAACTTTTGAGAACCATTCTAAGCCACTAGTTTATATATATGGAAATCCCCCCCATGAATTTGAATGCTTCCCCCCTGAAAATTAGTGGCTCAGAATGGTTCTCAAAAGTTCTCAAAAGAAAAAGTTCTCATTTGAACCTAACCCTATATATATATATATATATATATAGGGAGAGGATCATTTGAGAACCAATTTGATTTGAGAACTAAAAAGAACTAATTTGAGCCACAAGTTTATTTACATGTATCCCCCCTCCCATGAATTGTAGTGGTCCCCCCCTGAAATTTGTGGTTGAGATTTAGTTCTCAAAAGTTCTTAAAACAAAAAGTTCTCATTTGAACCTAACCCTATATATATATATATATATATATATATATATAATATATATATATATATATATATAATGAGAACTTTTGAGAACCATTCTAAACCACTAATTTTCAAGGGGGAAACATTCAAATTCATGGGGGAAATTTCCTTATATATAACTTATGGCTCAGAATAGTTCTCAAAAGTTTTTAAACCCAATTGGTTTTGAGAACTTTTTAGAATCATTCTGGACTACTAATTTTCAAGGGGGGACCACTCAAATTCATGGGGGAGATTTCCCTATATATATATATATACATATATATATATATATATATATAGGGTTGGGGTAAATTGGAACCCACGTTGAGTTGAGGAAACCGTCAAAAACGCAATAAAAAAACGTTTTTTTTCCTCAATTTTTTTATGGTGGTTCTTTAGGTTATAGACTACTCTTAAATGAAAAAAAAATTAAAAAACCGCTTAGTAGATTTTTTTAAAAAAAATCTCAAAAAAAGTTTGTTACATATGTAACTTTCATGTGTAAACTGATATATATACAGTTTTACACATGAAAGTTACATATGTAACCATGCATTTTTTAAAAAAAATCTACTAGGTGGTTTTTTGATTTTTTTTTCATTTAAGAGTAGTCTATAACCTAAAGAACCACCATAAAAAAATTGAGAAAAAAACGCTTTTTATTGCGTTTTTGACGGGTTTCCAAAGTTTCCTCAACTCAACGTGGGTTCCAATTTACCTTTTCCCTATATATACATATATATATATATATATATATATATATATATATATATATACATACATACATATATATAGGGTGAGGTTCATTGTAGACCCTTTTAAAAAGTGTAGACCCGTAGACCCCTCTATATTGTTCTATAAAACTCAAATGGTATACAATACGTAAGGTGCGTTTGTTCAAAAGAGTTAAATATACACTTTCAATAGAAGGAGTTTTCATAAAGTTATTTGTACTTGCCTTAAGGTAAGTTTATAAACGCATACTTACCAACCCACCAAAGACTTGTTTTCCCCAAGTAAGTGTAAGAATTTAGTCAAGCATAAGCATGACTTTAAGGATATGCTTAAGAGAAGACAAGAGATTTATAGGCGAATACAAATTAAATGCTACTTAAGATGAAGTTCTTCTTACAATCTTAACGAATAACTAGAACATCAAAAATAATTGCTCAAAAGATGATATAGAGTAAGTGGGTGTGTGTGAAGCTTGAGCTAAGGCTTGGTAGATAAGGAGCAAATGGCTGTCTTTTGTAGGCAAAATCCGGCATCGGACACGGAGCGTGCCTGTCAGGTGGAGGTCTTCTAATGCATGTGTAAGAGGCATAGGCGATGGCAGGTCATAGGCACGTGCCATGTGCAACAGTGGTTAGGGGCACGAGTCGTGTTGACTCAGAGGCACGGGACGTGTCTTATTAGGATCGAAAGTCAACTCTTTTGGTATCACTGAAGGGGAGGCACGGGTCGTGCCTGAGGTCTTAAATCTGGAACTTGGCTTCTTTCTTCGTGTTTTCTTCAGTTTTCCGTTTCTTTTTGTGATTTTGGACCTGAACAACACTAAAAACTAAAAAGTAAACATTATTTCATTATTTCGGTGATAGTTAATTAGTTTATGTCCATTTTATGGGGAATATTTGGATATAAAATATGTATAATTTAGTGCATATAAGAAATAATTCCATATTCTTTCATCTTTTAATTTCACAATTTCGTTTTCTACCAGTGAATCTTGATTTTTTTATATAGATGTATGTGAATCGTAAAGAAATAAATAGGTGAGATGGGATTTTATGTCACCACCAGCATTTACGTCATTTTGTAAAAAAAATTAAAAGTTAACAACAAGGCTAGTGTGTTAGTTATTGGACGAAATTTGTTAAAATTGAAAAAATGGATGAAGGTGTTATGTCAGATCACCACCCATCATCACTTTCCTTTTTGTTCTGCGACACTCGAAACTCACTCGACGATCGCTCGAAAAATGCTCGGATCGAAATATGCACGTTCGGTTTTGGCTTGGTTGAAAAAATGCTCGGTTCGACTCGGTTATGTTTGTAAACGAACCAAGCACGAGCAAAGATCCGTTCGGTTCGGTTCGGTTCGGCTCGTGAACAGCCCTATCCACGCTCATTACAGGTGCCATAAAAGATCTCCTCCTCACATGCCCGAACCATCTCTAAAAACCCTATTCCTTATCCGATCAAACCTCGTGTTGCCACACATCCATCTCAACATCCCCAACTCTGTTGTCTCTAGTTTTCGTGCCTACGTCTTCTTGATTGCCCAACATTATTCTGTGACGTACAACAAAGCTGAACGAATTACCATCTTACATAATTTTCCTATTAATTTCTCGAAAAATCTTTTATCGCACAGAACGTCCGATTGGGGTGACCTCCATTTAATTAGTGACATGTAGATCATAATATAGATAAGCAATCTCAAGAAACAATTGTATATTGTCCGCTAAATATACAATCCAGAGTACAAAGAGATTGAATTTATTCTGAACCTTTCATTAAACATAGACTAAAGCCAAACATTTCATTTCATTTCATATATACATAGATTCCCCGTTGCAAGTTGCGTAATTATACAGCTATCAATCAAATTTATATAATAAATAGGTGGGATGAATATGTTATGTATGTGAATCTTGATTTTTTTTTTGATTTCATCATTCGTTTTCTACCAGTGAATCTTGTTTTTTTTGATAGATGTATGTGATTCGTAAAGAAATAAATAGGTGGGATGAATATGTTATGTCAGATTACCACCAACATTTACGTCATTTTGTAAAAAAATAAAAGTTAACAACAAGGCTAGTGTGTTAGTTATTGGACGAAATTTGTTAAAATTGGAAATATGGATGAAGGTGTTTTGTCAGATCACCACTCATCGTCACTTTCCTTTTTGTTCTGCGACACTTGAAACTCACTCGACGATCGCTCGAAAAATGCTCGGATCGAAATATGCTGGTTCGGTTTTGGCTCGGTTGAAAAAATGTTCGGTTCGAATCGGTTCGGTTTGTAAACGAACCAAGCACGAGCAAAGGTCCGTTCGGTTCGGTTCGGCTCGTGAACAACCCTATCTACGCTCATTACAGGTGCCATAGAAGATCTCATCCTCACATGGCCGAACCATCTCAATTCCCCTTCCCTAATTTTATCCGAGATACATGCTATCCCTAGTTTGCCTCTAAAAACCCTATTCCTTATCCGATTAAATCTCGTGTGGCCACACATCCATCTCAACATCCCCATCTCTGCTGTCTCTAGTTTTCGTGCCTGCCTACGTCTTCTTGATTACTCAACATTATTCTATGGCGTACAACAAAGCTGAACGAATTGTCATCCTATAGAATTTTCCTATTAATTTCTTGGAAAATCTTTTATCGCACAGAACGCCCGATCGGGTAGACCTCCATTTAATTAGTGACATGTAGATAAGCAATCTCAAGAAACAAATGTATATTGTCCGTTAAATATACAATCCAGAGTGCAAAGAGATTGAATTTATTCTGAACCTTTCATTAAACATACACTAAAGCCAAACATTTCATTTCATTTCATATATACATAAATTTCCCGTTGCAAGTTGCGTAATTATACAGCTTTCAATCAAATTTATATAATACAATTCATTAGCAAACTAAAAAAATATCAGCATATGTATGGTCCCAAAAATTAACTTGAATATCAGGATTTTGATAGCCTCAACAGCCAACCATACATTATCATACATGGACCTGCTAATTAATAATAATAATAATTATTATTATTATTTTCAGCCACCTTCATGCATAAAATCCATCTTTCAATTCTATAAATAGAGACTTGTAAGTACACACTTTAACAAGTGAAAATGGGTTCAAAGACATCATTCCTTGTTCTTGCCCTTGCATTTGCTGTCGTTGTTCTCATTGTTTCAGAAGAAGTTGCTGCCGCCAGAGACTTAGCCTCCAACCATGAGGGTAAGCATGCATATACGTACATATTATAACTCAATTCTATATAAGCACATGCATTTTGGTGAAAAATTTCACTTAATTATATGATCATGTTGCTATGTAGTATGTTGGGGGATTTCGAGAATCGAACACTTGATAGAATGATCTAAACTTGTGATATGCTTTCGGATCAAAACTATAATTTTGATTATACCTAAATTATTTTAATCGGATAAAATCATTTTCTGATTTCGAGATTCTTCTGTATGCAGTTTCGTTTGTAGTGAATTTCGTATGATCAGAATGTCGAATTCGAATTAGGGGAGCGTATAGATAACTGCATAGCAGTTATATTCCGTTTGCATAGCTCGACCCTTTGGACCCTCGCCAAAGGGGCGTTGCCCCCCTTGAAACCCTTGTTAGTCTTGATGAACTTCAAACATCCAACATAGTACGTACGTACGTACGTGTGTTCTGATTACTACAAGGATCGATATAAACCATGCAAATTATAATGAGTAACATTGAAATATTGGATGATATGATGCAGGTAAGGTTGACGACTTCTTCGGACCGATTGTCAAAGGCGCAGGAGGAGTGATTAAAGGCGGCACAGCTCCCGCAATTTTTCATTGCACCTTCGGTTGCTGTGGCGGCTTTTCACTAGAATGTCATTGTTGCTCCACATATGCAGAGGCAACTGCTTACAAGCAAGCTCATAACTGATGATCGATAGGCATGCATCATGAAATCATATATATATCATGAAATCTGTACGTAGTACGTAATTGGCATGCCTTCGTTCGCAAGAAACATGCAATTATATGTGTAAAATAACTAAATAAGATTGGATTTTCAGAGAATCCAACTATATATATGTGATATGTCCTATTGTTTACTTTCGTTTCCAATTCCTTAATGAATCACAATATTTAATTAATAATGAAAATTGAAGAAATAAGGTTGTTACCAGCCGCATGTTACGGCGGGGTGTACAAACTTTTATCACGGGTTACGATGTAGTCGGGACGGTTTTGCCTATAAAAGAGTAAAGATTTGGAAGCATGAACATCTTGACCGGACCTAGACCCATCACCATGGTTACGATGGGATTGCGCAAACCCATTTACTACAAAAGACTTTAACATAAAAATTTCAGACGTAATTGAAGACAAAAAAAAAAAACTCATTAGAGCCAACAACTTGCTAAAATCAAAGGGCATAAACGGTACCTATAGATGTACGTAGTTACATTCAATGCCAAGACCTAAGACGACC